>CM039615.1:56697478-56966816 GCA_022457205.1 Saccharum spontaneum
CGAAATATAGAGCTGGAACGAACGGCCGCCTGCCTCGATGGCGACGCTAACAGGCTGATTGGCCACCGCCGCCTGTAACGCCTTCTCATTGTTGGCTGGCAACACCCTCTTGTACGAATTTATGGACACAACCTTCTTCTTTATCTACATAACAAAACATGTACAAATATCCATCACCATCGACGCAGCGAGCAGGTTAGGTGTTCATGCAAATTTACTGCAGAAACAGAAACTTAATTACTGTTTCTGCATGGTAGTACCGTACCGACCTTGCTGGCATCACAAGTGCCGGCACGTCCGGTGAAGGGGTAGTCGGCCTCGGTGTCGATCCCGCCATTGCTGATAACCCACTGGAAAGCGTAATCCATGCGTCCGCTGTTGCAGCCATCGCTCTTGGGGTCGCAGTCGATCAGCTCCTGCTCCGACAACTCCACGAGCTTACCTGTCACGATCTTGTTGATGCCCTCCATTGCGGCCACCGCGAGAATGCCCAGCACCCACCTGCACGCGTCTCTCACGGGCGCAAAGATCATCCATCAGTCAGATACATACCTAGCTCCATATTCTTACCGTAGTTGAGAACTTCATAGCTCGATCGAGCTATGGAGCAACGACGAGCCGACGATCGTGTTTACGGACCGCATTTGTTGCTTTGGTTCCTGACTCTGGTGACGGCGCCGCTCTTGCGCCAGTCGACGGCGGCTGGGACGGCCTGCGGCTCGCCAGCGCTGTGCCAGTCGGCGGCGGCGTCTGCCGCCGTGTCGTTGCGGCGGCTCTGCTGGAAGCCGAGGACGCTGCCGCGGAACTCCTCCAGCGTGAGGTCGGCGAAAGGGGTGAGGCCGAGGCGGAAGCCGTGGAGCCCCAGGTCGGCATCGGCGTTGTGGGCGTCGATGTAGCGGAGGTTGTCACGGAACACCTCCAGCCGCAGGAGGTCGTCGTCGTCTTTGCCGCGCGGCGGCCTCGCCGGGTTGCTTTGACTTCCACGCCTCGTACAGCTGCCGCACCTCCTCGTCCTCCCGCTCCCACGGCGCAGCGGAGACGTCGACGGCGGCCAGTGCCACGGCCAATGCCACCGCGAGCATTGTGGCCGCCATCGCCGTGGGCGCAGGGGAGCGTGCTGGATGCATGGGCGCTCGAGAGCCGGACTTGGTCTCAAGACAAGTGCTGTCGTACAGTCGCGTGGGTCGGCTCGATGCCTCAGCCTGTGAAGCGAAAGGGTCAATTTATAGCCACGCGGGACGCCAAGTGGCCCATCCGGGCCCACCCACGGGGCCAACCAACAACTGTTGACGCGATTATAGAGATAACCACCACTAGAACTACGAGTCTACGCCGATGCTTGTTTTGGCACGGTTTCTTGTTAGTTTTTTTTAAAAGTAAATTACACTATTGTTTTCTTACACAATTCTTATACAGATCCCCCAACTATGAAATTGCATATCTAGGTCTTGAACTATTTAAGTATATCATCCGAGTCCAAAACAACCATGTCACGGTCCATTAATTAATATGACGCCCAACATGAACTAAGGGTCCATAGCTTATAATTACAGGGATGATGCCCAAACTATCATGTGATTCTCACATAGGACCCAAACCCAAACTATAAAATTACCCATCTCGGTCCCTAATCTGCCAGTACGGTTGGATCAAGGGATGCGCCAGGGCGGGCATTATTGTCAAGTGTGTGCTAAAACACCTCACTCACTCATTGTGAATTGGTGACATGGAACAGCCGGTCAGCAACAACTTTGTGGGTATGTTGGTCAGTTGTTCCATGTCATTGTAACGAGTGATGTGTCTTAGCACACACTTGGCGATAGTGCGTGTCATTACGTCACCTGGTCCAACCATATTGGCAGATGGCATCAATACATTTCTCTTCAAGATAAGATGAGAAGTAGACAATACGAAGTTCAATGACAAGCAAAGGCTCGGAAACATGTCTGGCAATCCACACGACGATGAATGAAGCGTGAAGAGGTTGCTTTAGACAAGGATTACAGTAGTTTAATAGATTATCAGGGACCCAAATGAGTAATTTTATAGTTTGGGACCTAGGTGAGAATCACATGATATTTTTGCACCATCACTATGATTATGAAGTTATGGACCTACATGTATAGATTCCACGTTGGAGCGCCATGCAGCTGACGGATGGGTGACATGGCTGTTTTACACAAAGCCTTACTGACATCTTATTTACGTTCGTACACATCACACACGGAACCAAAGGTGCCAAGTCTAAACTTGATATTCCACAATCAACACCAACGTCAACTAGTGTATCAGGCTATCAATAGCAAGAGGGAATCCATATATGATGTGTATGACCTGCATGTCTACGCTAGAACCACATATGTAGCTCTAGCACAGATCGATTGTGCGGTCCTGTTCGCCCTGGGGCGATTCTTTATCCTTGATCAGGTAGTACGCATCCATGGTGATGCCGCACTTGCCCGTGGTCATGCAGATGTAGCCGGCCTCTCGCCCCAGCTAGCGCTCCACGAGTTCTTCATGATCCAGTAGTCCTTGTCGTTCTCGCTATAGTATAGCCTACCGCTGTGACGCCGTGGTCTAGCTTCGTCCCGCATACGTCATCGAAGACACCCTGTTGTGTGTGTGAGGGTACAAATGAAGTGTGGGGGTGGGGGGCAAAGTCCTTAGGCTGTTTTGAATGAGATTCACAAAATGCATTTTTTAAATAAATGGTCCAGATGAGTAATTTTATAGTTTGGGACCTATATGAGAATCACATGACAGTTTAGATGGTTCCTATAATTATGAGCTATGGACCCACATGTCGGTTTCACGCTGGAGCGCCACGTCGGCTAATGAACTGTGACGTGGCTATTTTACACCAGGATGATATACTTAAATAGTTTAGGAACCTAATCTGCAATTTCATAGTTTGAGGACCTGGATGAGAATTGTGTAATACTTTAGGGACCACTAGTGTAATTTGCTCTTAATTTTAGTTGCAATAGAGAAAAGATAGGGATCTACGTCAACTTAAAGAATGTTTATATTGAATGAGATTTGTTTGAGCTTTCAGCCATTTATTTTCAGCCAGCCTCTCATAACAAATCAGCCAACAATACTTTTAGCCACTTATTTTTAGCCAAGTGAACAGGCTGCTAAACTCTACTAGCGATATATCTCAACATGCAAGCTGTCCACTTCAACAATGCACTATGACATGCAATTAAAATCTACTAGCAGATACAGTTGTGATATCCACATCAGCAAAACACACAAAGCATTTTGTTGTCCATTTCAACATACCACGCAATCCTCTAACATTAATTTATAATAATAGTTTATTTCTTCGTATAACTAATTATATATAATCTAATTTTATTCTAAATTATCTGCAATTCATGCAGCAACGAGCGGGCTATGCTTCTAGTTTGTTATATATACATTTGGATATACATCAATAAAATCTCTAATTTATGGAATTCCTTGAACAGTTGAACCGCAGAAGCAATCCAGACCATCTCCTTCAATTCCAATTTCACTCTTGAACGCCATTCAGCAATCCAGCATCGATCTACATCGATCCAAAGTTTTGTTGCTTGTTTGCGACTGCATGAATGAGAAGTGTACGGCCACTCCATTGCAAAAATATTAAGTGTATTTTAGTTTTATCATATATCATATTTATGACAGATTTGTTCTAACTTTGACAGAGTCTATTAAAAAATACTGGCGTGCACTATGTCAAACAAGTGCACTATTGAGATACATTTCTTTAATGATTTAATGAAACTAATTTGGTGGTGTCCAAGACACCAAGTTGATGGATTTTTTAGTTAAAGTTAAACAAAATTTAAGTTAAAAAACCTTACACTTTTTTTTTGAAGGAGCAAGCTAGGAGTAGGCGAGTACACGTGCACGCGTGATCCGAACATTGTTTGGGTTCAGTCGATCCAGCGGCGGTGCATACCGGTTGGCTTAAAGTCTGACGACGATTTGTCCACCTCTCTCTGACCCAGTGTTGTTCTGTTGGAGAAGCTACCCGCCTACCCGAGAGGAGACCATCTCTCCGCAGTCCGCACCGCAGATGAGCTAGTTCAGCCAGGGCAGGGCGTCATGGGCTCATGGCTGATTGGTTGCATTCGCATTCTTTTTTTTTTGTGCGTGCATCATACACACCATCTCCTGCAATCTCCTATCTGCTACAACTAAAAAAACAAAGCGTGGACACTTTTTGGTGTGACAAAATTTTTAGGTTACCTTCTCCCTTCCGTGCGATCCCACGGCTTCGTAGTTTCTCCGCGCGCCGCGCCGTGCGTCTCCATCAGAAGAAAAGATAATAATCACAGCTAGAAAGAAGCTAATCTCTGCCAAATAGAAGGAAGGTACATCAGCCTACTATACGTGTGTTTTCATCATTCGTGCGTCTTCATCATTCTTGCGTCTCCATCGTACGTGGTCTCCGCGATCGGCCATCGGACTCCGCGCGCCGCCATGAGTCTCCGCCGCCGTCCGCGACGATCTACGCCTCTGCGACCTGCGCCACGCCGCCTCGGTCGACGCTGGATCCGCAGGCCGTGAGTGGTACATCATCGGGAGGTCACAATCTCCACAACCGGAACGACACGGAGCCGGCGCGGCATCCCCGAGGCCACCTTCCCGGCAGCGGAGCCGGCAAGGCATCCCGACTGCAGAGGCTGCACGACGTCCCGTGCAGCGCAGCATCCCGGCGGCGGAGGCCGCGCGACGTTCCTCATCTCCCCCAGTCGTGGCCGAGAAGGGCAGCGCGGCCTGGGCTCCTCGGCTACTCCTGTGGCCGTTGAACTACAACAATACAAACCTCACGGTCTTCATAACCGGTCAGTGAGTAACTCTGGTCCATGTCTCATTGATGTCTCTCAATGCTTATTCTTACCCATCTTGCTCCCCGTTGCAATATCAAAGGTCTGTATGCAGACCTGGTTGCCTCGGACAAAGCTTGATGCGTTCCTGCATCTGGGATTGCTAATTTTTGTGTTCTTTTAGTCGTAAGAAGCTTTGGTATCCTCTGCATCTGGGATTGTTAATTTTGAGTTCTAAAACTGACGATAATCAGCACTGCAGAAATTGTGTGTTCTATTCTAATTGGCCCAGACGTAGCTTAGTAGCATTTTCCTAATTCTGTATTACTATTTTTTCCTCTGATGAAAGTGACAAGAATATGAACCAATGTAATTTACTGGATTGTAGAGGTGTTTTACTAACTAGCCATGATTTACTCAGATATAAACATTTGTCTTTCAAAAGTGAACCGGAGCCGGAGAAATTCATAATTGAAGCAAAACAATGTAAAGGCTCATTAAGGTTAAACGATTCAGTTAGAGTTGAGGCAAACTCATTATGTTGGATACTCTCAATTTAGACTGCTGCTTGCAGAGTAGGTAATATTCTCATGAGTTAAGCGATCCCGCGATCATCAGTAAGTAATACTAACAGTTTAAGAAGACATATATCACCATTATTTGGAATCACAAATATACAAAATCACCGGATAAAATGCAGAAGTGTTTTTTCAGTGTGACACAGGAACATATTGCCTGATCAATGTGGAAGAAAAGTAGAAAACAGAACCTTCACATTGAAGAAAATTCAGCAGCCTGAAGGTCTAATAGTAGAAACTCATAAAAAAAATCAGATATTCACACTTTCAATGCTTGTTTAGATGCCTCAAATCTGCACCAATTCACATGAAAACGTGCTAGGATCGGGGCAATGTAAACAGGACATAAGTGTATGTAGAAGGGAAAGCTCCAACTGACAACTGAATAATTCAGTACTCGTGGCAACAGTGTCAAATATAAAATTATACAAACATCTTCTTTTGATGGATATTATGTGCACAAATTCACTTGAGTGGGCCAGCATATTAAAACAAAAAATAGTAAATTATTATTTATAGTCAGATAAATTAAAATAAGCCCCACAAATAGTAACCAAGCCATCAACGAAGATCACAGCATGCACTTTTTAACTAATGCGTTTCACATATCACGCTTAACCAAATGAAGCAAATAAATAACATAAATATTTAAACTTCTAGCAGATCATTAGCAAGGCAGGGCTGTTGATGTAGAGGATGGGGTGCTTGGGTTCGTTCAATCATCTAAAAACATTGTAATTTCAGGTAAGCAGGTAGCAGTGCATCAGTAGCTTCTGCTTATGCAGTTGCAGCTTTCATTTGCTCTCATTATTAACGTGTAAGCAAGAAGTACTCATATAAGTTTTTGCAAATTACTGCACATTCATGGGTAGATAGTTGAACAATTTATTTCCTCTTAAGGAAATTTAGTACATTTAGGAAAAATTTTGATTCTTCATATTTGAATTCATATGCTTGTCTGAGAGCACATTTTGATTATAACCAGACCACAAGACATATCAATTGGGCTCAGTAGCAGTACAGCTTGTCATTTTCCCTCACAATATCAATTGACATGATAAATATTGTAATGGCTGCCATAGCTTACCAAAATACTGTTGGAATGTCAAACAGTACATCCTATACTATCTATTTACTGAACCTTTAAATATCTCATCCAGTCATCCTCAGTAGGTCGCTGGAATTACTTTTCCGGTTATGGTGACATGCCCAACATATTAAAAATATGTCTTTAGCAAAAATATTCTGTGGAAAACTTCTGAATTTTGATGGCACAGCTAAGTTCACTAGCAAAAAAGGTGCATTTAATCATTTTAGAAGGGTGTGACTTTAGAAAGAGTAGAGGGGGAATAAGATGTATCACAACCCTTTTGCACCATAGAGGTTAAAGGCGGCAAGCTCATTTTGGTGAGCTTAATGGAATGCAGCTGAAGCTCTAATTTTTTAATTACATTTTTACTCCAGTTTTGCAGTATAACACACACCAACAGACTAACATACCAAACTGCGGGTTTTAGCGTGTTAGAGAAAAATATTTGAGTTAACTTATCCTTTGCTTCTCATTTTTGGCTTTATTAAGATAAGGAAAATAAAGCAGTAGTAGTTGTGGATTTCTCTGAATAAGGAGAAAAACATAATCAAAATGCAGTTAGAAGCTCTCACCTGTTCATACCAAATTGGCCGGTGTTGTGATACCGTAGAGCTTAGTGTCTACTCTTACACAAAGGTGAGAGAGAGCTCTGAAATTATCCTTCAGTATTAGCAGCATATCATGTCAAGTCCCGCTTATATCTACGTCTGCTTTTTCATCATGTTTGCTATGATTTTAATTCATATAGTCTCTGGAGAACTTCTGAATTTTTTTATGAAAGAGAACTTCTGAATTTTGATGGCACAACCAAACCGGTCGGACGGGGACGTGGCCATGGACGTTGACGGGTCCAACTTCACCGCCTTCCTCCAGGCCTCTTTAGAGTGTTTGCGGTCGTCGAGTTCTTTGCCCACTGGTTGGCCCCTGTATCTGACTTGATTGATTGTATAATCCTTGACTTAACTGCAATGGTCCAGTCAAAAAATCCTGAGTCCCAACAACTGTTTTTTTCAAAACTGAATAGAATTCTTGCTCCATTCTTGAACCATCAATTTGTGTATATATTTGCCTTGCCATTTATTGCTTGATTCCCTGTCTCCTTGGAATAGGGTTCTGCATTTTATACTGTCTTTCAATGAAACCGTACTTAGATCAGGTGCCACTGATGCAGGTAGCACGTCCTTGTTCGCTGCTAGGTCCTGATGTAGCGGTGGCCAAACGTGTCTAACACATATGTTGTTTTGTCTTAGTGCATATGTGAATATCTCTGCCAAGCCTAAGTTCAGGTAATCAGCAAACTGAACTGACATATTAGAACTACAATCCATAGAAGTGTTGGGAATTTAATGCATCCATGGGGATGCATTTGTTCAGACAGCATGTTATCTCACTTGACCATTGCACTGCCAGGCTAATCACCATTTTGCCTTATTTAATTACTGCTATTGTTCTGATTTACTTGGATTCATTTTTTATCTTCTATATACTTTGTAGTTTCACAAGTACTGATGTTGAAATTTAGATGTACATTCTTGGATTCATTTTTTTGCCTTCTATATACTCTGTAGTTTTGCAAGTACTGATGTTGAAATTTAGATGGACATTCTTGGATTCATTTTTTGCCTATACTCTGTAGTTTTGCATGACTAATGTTGAAATTTACATGGAAATTCTCTGGGAGCTAACTCCTTGAACCTGTATCACTTTGTTGTACATTTACTAAGCATATTGATATGCAGGTATATTTGCCCTAGGTTGATTGACAGTGAAACCAGAGCAGCAAGGTTAGTATTCTATAGTTCAATCTTTCTTTTGTTTTGTGAGTTCAAATTGACTCACCTATGCTCTTGATTTGGAGGCATGCTTTATTGTTTTGTTGAACCAGCCTTTTCGGACATTGAGGCATTGCCTATATTTCATTACGAAATGAGGCATTGGCAGATTTACAACATGCAGTCTTTCATGATGATTGTATTTGCTAAATTAATGGCCTGAACAAATATATCTTTCATATGCTCTGTACACTTCTATATATATATATATATATATATATATATATATATATATATATATATATATATATATATATATATATATATATATATGACTGTGCTAAATAGTACCCTGGGTAGTGAATATTAATCAGTACCCGAACCCCAACGCCCGTCCGATGTTTCCCCCGCACCCGCCCGACGTTTCCCTCCCTCCCGGAGCTTTTCTGTTTTTCTTCACGTGGCCTAAGCTTGTGGCGGATTTTTTTTTCTTTTTTCCTATGCCCGATTTTTTTCTCTGGCCGATTTTTTCCGTTTTTCTTCACGTGGCCTAAGCTTGCGGCCGATTTTTTTTTCCTTTTTTCCTATGCCCGATTTTTTTCTCTGGCCGATTTTTTCCCTTTTTCTTCATCTCGTGGTTGGTTTTCTCTTACCCGGGCAGTTGTCTTTTTGGACGGGTGAATGTCCGAGAAACATGGGTTGAACGTGTATTGTTTCCTTATTTTTGAAAGGTAGAATTTATTTTATATTGTTTTAACTTGGTAATTACAAACATATCTAGCACGACAATCTTTATACAAATAAATTTATTGAAAACACACATTTTCACCATATGGGATCCTCATATATTTGTTTTTTTAGAAAATATTATTTGACAACAATCTTACTAGAAGTGTAAATCGGTCGTGATAGTCAATGTTCTCGTAATATTTTACAATAGTACATGATGTTAATTACAAATAGTACCATTTCGTTCGTTATCATAGTTACAAAGATGACGCACGCACATCCATTTGTTTTTGAAGAACTGCAATGATCAAGCAGACATCCAAGTGTTTCCTTCTCATGAACTGAAATCTGCATCATTGAGGGCTCTGGATGTCATTTGTAGTTTGCAGCAATGCAACACACCTTCATTTGCATAGCACCCAGACCCGACTTGTTAACACATCCATTAAGTTTACACAGGCATTATGCCAGTAGCTTCTTAAAAACCTGCAGTAAAAAAATCACGAAGTAATCAATTGCTTGTCTCAGACAAATTCAATAGTCAATAAAAGCTTAAAAAACTAGATGGTACCATCATTAGAACCAAAATACTAGAAACGTACCAAGTGGCAACATTCATGCAAATCTCACACCGAATTAGTTTCCAAACACAGAATATATCATCGAAAATCTCTTTATCATTTGTGCAACTAGTGAACTATAAAAAAGCATGAATTTTTTTACGAAATAGCCTGTGAGAAATAAAACATCCTCTGATATATTTCAGCACAAAACTATGTTGTTGAAACACGGCTTCAAGGGAAGCATGAAGAAGTGCTACCCATCCTCTTGTTTGGTCTCTGATTCAGAACCATTCCAGCCTGTGCCCTTCAAGCAGTCTCTTTGCTGTAATGGGAGCATATAACAATTAATGTGTAAAAGTTAAATAGTAGTATAGCTTAAAGATTGTAGCAGAACCGCCCAATTATACGAAATTAAGTAAGAAAATCATCTAACGGAAGGACAATTTAACAAACTTAAGCCCGTATAATCCGGTAGTCCGTGAAATCTCGACGGATTTCAAACCATTTCACATAACAGCCAAGGTCGTACTAAGTTTAGCGGTCACCGTCATAAGTTACATAGAAGTTTGCGGCACAAAATACATCGAAGTTTAAACATAGTTATTACAGACCAAGTTCGAATACAAGTAGCAGAAGCAGTAGTTCAAATCACGCACACACACATTGTTTTGAGATAAGGTGCCAGCTCGTGATCATTTCCAGCAAAAGCATCAGGTGAGAGGTAGTGAATGACCATTGCCCATGGTCCTAAGCTTCGCCCATCACAGGGTAGAGACAGTTGATACAATAACCATAATACATCTGTCCATCTGCAACAAGTGGGAACAAAGCCCTGAGTACGAGAATGTACTCAGCTAGACTTACCCAACAGAACCAAAATAAAATGACACCAAGGATCATGATAGGCCTTTTGGTGGGGTAGCTGACTCATTTGCAAGAAAAGCAGTTTAACTTAGCAGTCCTTTTTCAAAAGCATGTAGTATTTTAATCTTTATTACCCTATCAACTATGTTTGCACATATGCTAGAGTAGCCATGTAATTAAACAAGCAAGGGTTACCATTGATCATTAACAATAATTACCATGTCATTTTTCCACATAACTATCCAAGTGTTTCATCAATGTTACTACGATGAAGTAGCTCAAGTCAAGTGTTCACTATCCAGTGAACGATGGCGATTCGAATCGATTATTGACCAGCTGGTAATTTATTCCTCACACAAACCTCACTCACCCGCTAAAGTGAGGTATTGGTCACCGAGTCAACCATTCAGGTAAAGTCGCGAGCTTGCCAGGAACCACATGTACCCGGGGGCCGCCCGACTGCTCTTTGGCCTTATCATCGCGCCCCCGTTTCCTGCCACTACTGCTCCGGTACAGTGCGTTGCGGGCAATCTACTCGGCCCGAATAATCTTCCGGCTTCGCAGTCGAAAGGTACTTTATTCGGCCAGCTAAATGTGAGGCATGCGTTCAACATGACTCGAGGCCCGACAACGAACGGTCCTTAATCGACACAGACGGAAGACACTACAGTCCAGAACCCTGCAAGCTTCCGCCCGGTCTCAAATTCATTTCAACACTTAGTTATTCTCAATTGACATTCTTTCACATAATTCAGGTAATCCCCTATAGCTCGCGGATGACAGGCAATCACCCGACTTCTACCGGTCTAAGCAAGCTAAGCAATTATTGACCGCGGACATCAGGGTAACAAGGATCGGGTAAAGCAAGGTGAAACAAGGTATAATGCAGCAACGTTTGCAAACAACTCCTAAACGTAATGCATCAAATTAAGTGAAGTTAATAAATAATTATTTACAAACCGGGGGAGAAATGCTTCGGGGCTTGCCTCGCTCAAAGGAGCTCGGACGGTGGTCGGGGCACTCCGGAAGCTCTTCACCGGCCTCCTCCTCTGCTTCGGTCAGCTCCGGCTCTGGCACCTCGGACTGATCCTCTGTGTCCTCAGGAACTACTGCCGGGGCCACTTCCTGCGATCCTGTATGATGCAGAAGTATGAGTGCTCATGCATAAGTGCATTGCAGGAGTGACATGAGAGGATGATGATGAATGAATGAGATGTAAATTAGCATGTTACGTTCTTTGGATTACATGGAACGTACGACTCTTCTACAAGGTAGTCTACGTCATCCAAGAACATATACTCGAAAACTACCAGCACTATTGTCTACCATGCAAGGGCACTTTAACACTTAAGATGCTTCAAAGATACACCAAAGTATAGTTTACTAATTATTTTTGCATTGAAGAATGAATGAAAATCCTAATTAGCCCTATGCTTGAACAACAACACATAGTTTAGTAGCACAGAAAAATCTTAGAAAATTATAGTAGATTACTAATATCAAAACTAGCCTGACACAAGATTTTTACTGCATTTGGATTACTAGAACTACCTATACAAAAATAACAAGCTAAGGCCTAAAATGAATATTTAAAATACTTTACATTATGAAAAGTATCAAACAACAGATTTAGAAATTTTCCTACTTTCTACACAGTAAACAAACACTATAGAAAAATTATCACTTGCATGTTCTATTCAAATTTATTTAAATAACAAAAATAACAAATGTTAGTGATAGAAAGCATTTGAACTACAACTACATATTTTTTACAGAACAGTCATGAGATAAAATTTCCCTAGCAAGTACATGGCACAAAAAGATTAATAAACTTGGAATCATATTTTTCTGATTTTTTCTAGGGTTTATTAAGCATTTAACAAGAAAACAGCCATTTCAATGGTTAATTAAAAACTCTACAAAAAAGTATCTGAAATTTGACATGCAATAATTTTATATCATAGATCTGGTTCACATGCATCTATAGAAATTTATTTCACAATTTTTGGAGCTGAAATGACTGCTAAAATATTTTCCAAAGCATTTTCATCAAAAATAATAAAAGAAAATAGGAAATGAAATTCTTTATACGGCACTGGGCCGGCCCGGGAATTCAAGCGGCCCATGGCCGTCGCGGCCCGGCTCGCTCGCGCGGGGGAGACAGCCGAGCCGGCCTGCTCGGGGCGCGGCCCACAGGCAGTCCACCGAGAGGGGGGGGAGAACCCGAGCGCGGTCGCCGGCGTTCACGGCCTCGACGTCGCGGCGGCGGTCGCGGGCCAACGGTCGGCTCCGGCCAAACCGAGGCCGACTAGCGCTTGCAGCACGTTCGCCAGAGAGTGGCCAACACGCGAAGACGACGCGGGAGGGCAGAGAGAGGGCGAGTGAGGCGGTGGCGAAGCTCGGCTCGGCGGCACCGCCGCGGTGGCGCGGCGAGGCGAGCAGAAATTGAGCCCTACCGTGGCCAACGAGGGGATGGCGATGCTCGTTTGGAGGAGGGGAGGATGGGGCGGAGCTTCGTGCACGGGCAATTGGATGGAGGTGGTCCACCGGTGCCGGAACAGGGCGGAGACGGTGGCGGAGCTCGGTGGCAAGCGGCGTTCCGCGGTGGCTTTCACTGGAGGGAGGAAGAGAGGGAGCAGGCGGGGCGGAAATGGGAAGGAGACCCGGTGCTCGACTGTTTTTGAAGCTGGACGCGGGCGCGGGGTCCACGGCGGCCACACGGTGGCGTCGCCGGCATGCGAACGCCACGCGGCGAGCGTTTGCTGCCGGGGCGCCAGCGCGCGCGGGCGAGGGCGGGAGGAAGAGGGAGGGGCCGGCTGGGCTGGGCCGTGGCGGAGGCGGCTGCGGGCGCGTGCGGGGAGCGGCGCGGGCCGATTCCGAGGCGGCGGCCTGCTAAACCGGTTTCAAAGATTTTTGAATTTCTCAATTTTAATTCAAATGAAATTCAAACTTCAAACCCCATTTTGAACAAGAAGAAGACATTTTCTGGAATTGACCCAAAAATAAAAGTTGTTTAGAATTAAATTCTCTACAACTTTGATTAAGGGGCCAACTAAAAATTCCCAATAGATTTTGAATGGCAGAATAAAAGCTAAAATAGGGAGTATTTTTGAATATTTAGAATTAATATTTTTGAACAAGTTTTTGACAAAATTTTGAGTCATCTAGTTGCTCCAAAAATTGAACTATGGTTCTAAGTGATATAAAATTTATAGTTGCAAGATTTTGGTGTAATGTGATTAGCATATAATTATATTTCATCACATATATCATTTTCAAGCTTTTATTCCATTCAATTTATAACATTATCACACATGATTATGATGAGATGAAATGACATGCAATATGATTGTCATGCAAATGCATTGCGTAACACCGGAGTGTTACAGCCCTCCCCCCTTATAAAAATCTCGTCCCGAGATTTGGGTTACGAACCATTTATTATAAAAATCTTCGTATGCTTTTTGTAGGTATTCACCCGTTTCCCAAGATGCATCCCCTTCATCATGATGACTCTATTGTATCTTATACGTTTTCACCACACTGTTTTGCGTAGCCCTTTCCTTGGAATCCAAGACTCGAATTGGCTGCTCACGATACACCAGATCTGACTTAAGTTTTATGCCTCGAGGTTCAATTCTCTCCTCTAAAACGCGCAAACACTTCTTGAGATGTGATACGTGAAAAACTGGGAATATAGCACCCATTGATTCTGGTAATTCCAATTTGTAAGCCACTGGACCCTTCCTTTCCAAGATTTTGTAAGGTCCTACAAATCTGGCGGCGAGCTTCCTGCGTACACCAAACCGCTTCTTTTTCATTGGCGTGACCTTTAGATAAACATAGTCACCCACTTCGAAGACAAGCGGTCTCCTTCTCTTATCTGCGTAACTTTTCTGACGTGACTGAGCTGCTCTCATATTTTGCTGGATGATATGAACTTTCTTTTCGGCTTCCTCCATGAAGTCAATACCATAATACCTTCTTTCTCCGGGCTCAATCCAGTTTAAAGGTGTTCTACACTTTCGGCCATACAGAGCCTCAAAAGGTGCCATCTTGATACTTTCTTGATAGCTATTATTGTACGCGAATTCTGCTAACGGTAACCATGACTCCCATGAGCCTCTGGAAGACAACACATAAGCTCTTAACATATCCTCTAAGACAGCATTGACTCTTTCAGTCTGACCATCTGTTTGAGGATGATAGACAGTGCTACGAATCAGACTAGTCCCCAAACCTTTGTGCAAATGCTCCCAAAAGTGAGCAGTGAACTGCGACCCTCTGTCAGACACTATGGTTTTTGGTATGCCATGCAATCTCACAATCTCCGCAATATACTTCTCGGCATATTGAGGTGGTCTATACTCTGTTTTGACAGGCAAAAAGTGGGCTGTCTTGGTAAGACGATCCACAATTACCCAAATCGAATCATGACCTTTCTGAGTAGTGGGCAGACCCGTGATGAAATCCATACTTATATCATCCCACTTCCAATTAGGTACTGACAAAGGTTGTAGCAATCCGACAGGTTTCATGTGAATTGCTTTCACTCTACAACATGTGTCACATCTGGCTACATAAGCTGCGATTTCCTTCTTCATCTTTGTCCACCAATAACGAGGTCTTAGCTCTTGATACATTTTACTGCTGCCAGGATGAATGGACAACTTAGAGAGATGAGCTTCGTCAATAATTTTATTCTTAAGCTCTCTATCCTTTGGAACAACAAGACGGTTGTCGAACCACAACACATCTTGCTCATCCACCCTGAAGTGTTTCGAGGGTTCTTCTTTAATTTTCTTTTTGATGTGGAATATCCCTTTGTCGGCCTTCTGACCCTCTATTATCTTATTTTCCAAGGAGCAACCGATCTGAATACTATGTAACACGGCAGGGTGCATTAGATTAAAACCATCTTCAAGTAAGTGTTGCATATTCAGACAATGTGACTTTCTACTCAAAGCATCAGCTACCACATTGGCTTTCCCAGGGTGATACTGTACATTTAAGTTATAATCTTTGATCAGTTCTAACCATCTTCGCTGTCTCATGTTCAATTCTGGTTGGGTAAAAATGTACTTGAGACTCTTATGATCGGTGAAAATGTTGCACACATTACCAAGCAAATAGTGCCTCCAAATCTTTAAGGCATGCACTACAGCGGCAAGCTCAAGATCATGTGTCGGATAATTGATTTCATGCTTTCTCAACTGCCGGGAGGCATAAGCAATGACTCTTCCTTCTTGCATCAGAACACATCCTAATCCTGTTTTTGATGCGTCACAGAACACATCAAAAGGTTTCTCGATGTCGGGCTGTGCAAGAACTGGAGCAGTGGTCAACAGTTTCCGCAAGGTGTGGAAAGCTGTCTCACACTCCTCTGTCCACACAAACTTGTGATATTTCTGTAACAGACTTGTCATCGGCTTGACAATCTTCGAGAAGTCTGGGATAAAGCGGCGATAGTAACCAGCTAACCCTAGGAAACTCCTGACTTCTGACACTGTGGTTGGAGTCTTCCAATCCATAACCTCTTGCACTTTACTCAAATCTACAGAAACTCCATTCTCAGATAGAATATGACTGAGGAAGGGAGCTTTCTTCAACCAAAATTCACATTTGCTGAACTTAGCATACAACTTATGATCTCTCAGCCTGGTCAAGACAATTCTCAGATGTTCTTCATGATCTTGCTCATTCTCAGAGTATACTAGAATGTCATCAATGAAGACAACTATAAACTTATCCAACTCTGGCATGAAAACCGTATTCATCAGATACATAAAATATGCAGGAGCATTTGTTAGGCCAAACGACATAACAAGATACTCGTACAACCCGTATCTGGTAGAAAAGGTGGTTTTCGGCACATCTTGTGGCCTAATCTTTATCTGATGATACCCTGACCTTAGGTCTATCTTGGAGAACACTCTAGCCTTAGCCAACTGATCAAACAGAACATCGATATGAGGCAAGGGATATTTATTTTTGATAGTTACGGCATTAAGAGGTCGATAATCCACACACATCCTTAGAGTACCCTCTTTCTTTTTCTTCACGAACAGGGCAGGACATCCCCATTCAGACTTACTTGGGCGGATAAACCCCTTCTTTAATAATTCTTCCAGTTGCTTCTTCAACTCAGCTAACTCATCCGGAGGCATCCGATAGGGTCTCCTCGAAATAGGAGCTGTCCCGGGGATCAACTCGATTCCAAACTCAACATCTCTATCTGGAGGAAGGCCAGGTAACTCGTCTGGAAACACATCCGGAAACTCACACACCACCGTAATCTGGTGGATAGGAACAACTTCCATGGCACAGGTCACACTCACAAGGTCTGTTCTTTTAGGCAATGGTACCCAGAAAGTACCCTCTGCCTGGGGATCCTTAAGGGTAAGCATCCGACTGCTTGTATCTATGACTGCTCCCCAGTCTTTCATCCAGTTCATTCCTATTATTACATCCAAAACTAGTCCAGGCATAACTACCAGGTTCACTCGAAACTTCCGACTACCTAACTCAAGGGTTGCCCCTCTAACCATCTTATTGGTTAACACATCAGCTCCTACTGAACTTATGCAATAACCATAACTCAATTCTGTGCATAGTTGTTCATGCTTCCGTGCAAATGCTTGACTCATAAAAGAATGCGAGGATCCAGAATCAAATAGAACAACTGCAGGGTGATGGTTCACAAGAAACTTACCGGCAGTTACAGGCTCTCCTTCAGGAACCTCATCAACGGTGGTGTGGTGCACACGAGCATTGTAAGTTTGTTGCTTCTTTTTAGGCGGATAAGGGCAGAACTTTGAAAAGTGGCCTGGCTGACCACAATTGTAGCAGGGCCCCTTCACTGTACCAGCAGACCCTATAGCTCCCTTGGAGTTGCTCTGTTCTGCAGCTGCGGTGGTCTTTGTTGGCGGCACGGCCATCTTGTACGGCTTCTGTGGTCCCTTGTAGTTCTGAGTTTTATGCTGGGGCGGCCTGAACCTTGCACCTGGTGCAGATGGACGATAAGAAGAACGATTTGCAGTGACAACTCTGGACTGGGATGGTCCTGACTCAAACACTCTCTTGCGATTTTTGGATGCGGTGTAGGCATTATTGTTCTTTTCTTGCTTCAAACAATCGCTGATAAAGTCGTTGAATCTGGCGCGGGTATTGGTACCCACATGCTTCATCATCTTCGGACTTAACCCTCTCTTGAAACTAGCAATCTTCTTTGCATCGGTGTCAACCATGTCGGGAGCATAACGGCACAAGTTATTAAAGGCATGCAGATACTGGGTCACAGTCTTGGTACCCTGATTCAAGGCTAAGAACTCTCCGAGCTTCATCTCAACCAACCCTGGGGGAATATAAACTCTCCTAAACGCTTCAGTGAAATCTCTCTAGGTAATCTGGGCATTGGGAGGAAAGGTGGTGCGGTGATGCTTCCACCACATTCATGCCGGTCCCTATAACTGATGTGCAGCATACTCTGTTTTCAGAACTTCTGTCAGCCTCAACACACGGAACTTATCTTCCATAGTGTTGATCCATTCTTCAGCATCGAGTGGCTCTGCTGCTTCCTTAAAAATAGGTGGTCTAGTATTCATGAAATCTTTGAAATTGCTGTACTGGTTCACCCCATGGCCACCACCTTGATTATTACCTCTCTGAACATTTTCAGCGATGGTACGCAGAAAATCTTCCATATTCCTCTGTGACTGTTCGGTATTGCGTTGACTTCCAAGGAACTGTGTGAAGAACACTTCTGCAGTGAGCGGTGGAGGAGGGGGCAAATGTGGCTCTGGCTGTGGCTCCTGGTGGTTGACGTTGTTTGTACCACTTCCACCAACTCCTGCACCGTTGCCACCAGTTTCAGCGGCTTCATACGTGGCACGGCGAGTGTTTGCCATCTGCATATTTTAGCAACAAGCAATAATTGAGCGAAGTTGTAGAAATTGTATTCGAATGAACAATCATGCCATACTGAATTCATTGGAGAGAACGAGTCATACAAGAAAACAGAGGCACAATAATCACATTTCAATTAAAACAACAGCACCAATTAAGTTACTTCAAATGCAACATCGCGTTCCATACAACCACGTTGCCAGCATACATACACTGGACTTTTATGCGTTCGGGTATCGCATACACAACCAAGATCCAAAAGATCGTCAGCCTCAAGATCGAACAGGATGCAACATGATACATGGAAACCAAAAGAAGGCCATCGCGACAAAGCCTAGCTTCTAACGCAGGACACTATCCTACTCTTCGGGGCCGTCGTCGAGGTCGGAGGCATCGCCATCGCTACCTTCAGCAGCAGCGTCGTCGTCGACATCCATCTGGGCGGCGTCCGGAGGAGCATACGGGGCCATCCTGTTGTAGAGGGTATGAAACTCTTCATGCAAGTTGGCATTGTACTCTTCTAGCTCCTCGACCCTCTGCCTCAGAAGGTCCCTCTCGTCCCAGGCTTCATTCCTTTCTTGTACTAATTGTTCCATCATGCGGTCTGCATTTCTGTTGGCCTGAGTCAACATCTGTACCTGCTGCATGGAACTCTCACCTCTCTCAAGAGCTCGGTCCCGCTACAAGCTCATGTCGGCCAACTGCCCCTGCAAGCTAGCTATAGCACGTGCTTGCTTCTTCTTCTGCTTCCTTGCTTCAAGCCGGTCATCACCACGTAGGCCAGTCAAGGTCCAATAGGTATTCTCCAGACCCTGGTATGCTCTAATGGCTGCATACATGGCACTCATGGTGTGGTTGTCGCTGGCCCGTCCTTCACTGGGGCCTCTAACCAGGGCACTTCCCTGCGGCTGTACCCAAATGGCATCGCGAGGATCATCTCTTGGGAAAGTACCGGCCAAAGCTGCTGCCAACTTATTGGGGAACCTGCTCATGATGTCTCGGATGACGCGAAAGGCCGCGCCCTCTGCACCCTCGACTGGAGTGCGTCCTTCAAACTCCAGATACCAACCATCCCATTCTGACGCATCACCAAGAGCAGGGACGGTGATTTCCACGACAACAAGTCCATCCTCAGCTAGCTGGCTCTCGCTCCAAGAGTACACCGGCTCTTGACCCTCCGGGTACCCCACATCATGGAGCACTCTCCAAAGCAAGGTGGGCATGCCAAACTCGCTTAGAAAAGTGTCCGTGTTGTGGTGCTCCCGCGGGGCCATCTGACGACGGGGTGCTCTTCCGCCGGTGGACTTACGGGCAGTCTGCTTCGTGCGGGCCATCTGTAGCACAAGTTTTAATTACCCGGTGAGAACATATTTTAAGTTGATGTCACTTTTATCAAAATGGGATAATCCTTTTATAAGGGGAGGAATGCATGTCATGAGTGGAATGCACAGACAATATGATGCATGCACGAGTCTTACGTTCTCACAAACTTAGAAAATAAAGACATCTAACGGTAAATTCGGTGGCATACAAACGATCTCTCATATACGTAACTAATTTGGTCTACACGATAATGCTGTTATGTACCTGCAGAAAATTCATTTCAGCCCATTCCCCATGAATGCATGAAAGCAGTAAATCTACCTACACGCTTTACACGAATCTCCAGATGCGTGTACAACGGTAGTAACTACCCAAATACATCGTCCTAATGATGGCATCGTCTCAACGGACGGAACACCCACACATGCGATACTTTCATAAAAACATGTGTAAAAACATGTAATTATTCTGGTATCATATAAGCACTCTCCCTAGATCGGTGGTGTATTCGATCATGCTCTCACAGCTCACACTTACCGAAGCGTAGAGGTAACTGATCCATACATTACCACTCAATTAAGTGACACTAATACAATAGCACGCCGTATGAGCAACGAAAAGGGAAATATGGTGCAAGAACCCCAAGTTAGTACTTAAATAGCCACATAGAGTCCTTAACTGGGCATACAGGATATGACCACTGGCACACTTTTAGTTTGAAAATCACACTTTTTAAACAGAATTTTGTTTTAAATACACTTATGAACAGTAATCACGCTAAACCATGCTCCGATGCCAGCTGTAGCAGAACCGCCCAATTATACGAAATTAAGTAAGAAAATCATTCAACGGAAGGACTATTTAACAAACTTAAGCCCGTATAATCCGGTAGTCCGTGAAATCTCGACGGATTTCAAACCATTTCACATAACAGCCAAGATCGTACTAAGTTTAGCGGTCACCGTCATAAGTTACATAGAAGTTTGCGGCACAAAATACATCGGAGTTTAAATATAGTTATTACAGACCAAGTTCGAATACAAGTAGCGGAAGCAGTAGTTCAAATCACGCACACACACATTGTTTTGAGATAAGGTGCCAGCTCGTGATCATCTCCAGCAAAAACATCAGGTGAGAGGTAGTGAATGACCATTGCCCATGGTCCTAAGCTTCGCCCATCGCAGGGTAGAGACAGTTGATACAATAACCATAGTACATCTGTCCATCTGCAACAAGTGGGAATAAAGCCCTGAGTACGAGAATGTACTCAGCTAGACTTACCCGACAGAACCAAAATAAAATGACACCAAGGATCATGATAGGCCTTTTGGTGGGGTAGCTGACTCATTTGCAAGAAAAGCAGTTTAACTTAGCAGTCCTTTTTCAAAAGCATGTAGTATTTTAATTTTTATTACCCTGTCAACTATGTTTGCACATATGCTAGAGTAGCCATGTAATTAAACAAGCAAGGGTTACCATTGATCATTAACAATAATTACCATGTCATTTTTCCACATAACTATCCAAGTGTTTCATCAATGTTACTACGATGAAGTAGCTCAAGTCAAGTGTTCACTATCCAGTGAACGATGGCGATTCGAATCGATTATTGACCAGCTGGTAATTTATTCCTCACACAAACCTCACTCACCCGCTAAAGTGAGGTATTGGTCACCGAGTCAACCATTCAGGTAAAGTCGTGAGCTTGCCAGGAACCACATGTACCCGGGGGCCGCCCGACTGCTCTTTGGCCTTATCATCGCGCCCCCGTTTCCTGCCACTACTGCTCCGGTACAGTGCGTTGCAGGCAATCTACTCGGCCCGAATAATCTCCCGGCTTCGCGGTCGAAAGGTACTTTATTCGGCCAGCTAAATGTGAGGCATGCGTTCAACATGACTCGAGGCCCGACAACGGACGGTCCTTAATCGACACAGACGGAAGACACTACATTCCAGAACCCTGCAAGCTTCCGCCCGGTCTTAAATTCATTTCAACACTTAGTTATTCTCAATTGACATTCTTTCACATAATTCAGGTAATCCCCTATAGCTCGCAGATGACAGGCAATCACCCGACTTCTACCGGTCTAAGCAAGCTAAGCAATTATTGACCGCGGACATCAGGGTAACAAGGATCGGGTAAAGCAAGGTGAAACAAGGTATAATGCAGCAACGTTTGCAAACAACTCCTAAATGTAATGCATCAAAGTAAGTGAAGTTAATAAATAATTATTTGCAAACCGGGGGAGAAATGCTCCGGGGCTTGCCTCGCTCAAAGGAGCTCGGACGGTGGTCGGGGCACTTCGGAAGCTCTTCACCGGCCTCCTCCTCTGTTTCGGTCAGCTCCGGCTCTGGCACCTTGGACTGATCCTCTGTGTCCTCGGGAACTACTGCCGGGGTCACTTCCTGCGATCCTGTATGATGCAGAAGTATGAGTGCTCATGCATAAGTGCATTACAGGAGTGACATGAGAGGATGATGATGAATGAATGAGATGTAAATGAGCATGTTACGTTCTTTGGATTACGTGGTACAAGGTAGTCTACGTCATCCAAGAACATGTACTCGAAAACTACCAGCACTATTCTCTACCATGCAAGGGCACTTTAACACTCAAGATGCCTCAAAGATACACCAAAGTATAGTTTACTAATTAATTTTGCATTAAAGAATGAATGAAAACCCTAATTAGCCCTATGCTTGAACAACAACACATAGTTTAGTAGCACAGAAAAATCTTAGAAAATTACAATAGATTACTAATATCAAAACTAGCCTGACACAAGATTTTTACTGCATTTGGATTACTAGAACTGCCTATACAAAAATAACAAGCTAAGGCCTAAAATGAATATTTAAAATACTTTACATTATGAAAAGTATCAAACAACAGATTTAGAAATTTTCCTACTTTCTACATAGTAAACAAACACTATAGAAAAATTATCACTTGCATGTTCTATACAAATTTATTTAAATAACAAAAATAACAAATATTAGTGATAGAAAGCATTTGAACTACAACTACATATTTTTTACAGAACAGTCATGAGATAAAATTTCCCTAGCAAGTACATGGCACAAAAAGATTAATAAACTTGGAATCATATTTTTCTGATTTTTTCTAAGGTTTATTAAGCATTTAACAAGAAAACAGCCATTTCAATGGTTAATTAAAAACTCTATAGAAAAGTATCTCAAATTTGACATGCAATAATTTTATATCATAGATCTGGTTTCCATGCATCTATAGAAATTTATTGCATAATTTTTGGAGCTGAAATGACTGCTAAAATATTTTCCAAAGCATTTTCATCAAAAATAATAAAAGAAAATAGGAAATGAAATTCTTTATACGGCACTGGGCCGGCCCGGGAATTCAAGCGGCCCATGGCCGTCGCGGCCCAGCTCGCTCGCGCGGGGGAGACAGCCGAGCCGGCCTGCTCGGGGCGCGGCCCACAGGCAGTCCACCGAGAGGGGGGGAGAACCCGAGCGCGGTCGCCGGTGTTCACGGCCTCGACGTCGCGGCGGCGGTCGCGGGCCAACGGCCGGCTCCGGCCAAACCGAGGCCGACTAGTGCGTGCAACACGTTTGCCAGAGAGTGGCCAACACGCGAAGGCGACGCGGAAGGTGTTGGGCATTCTTAACGTCATTACCAAAAGTAGACTTAGTTTTCTAATTCTGATAACGGCGCCAAAAATGCCGAACCTATCCCTCATGCCACTTAAGCCAAGTTGTCATCCCCAGCATGACATGAGAGACGCGGTATTGAAATATACAACTACTCTTCTAAATAAATAATAAATAATAAATAAGATCTGCAAGCGCACAGATTAATACCGATGTAGCATTTTAACCGGGAAGTATTCCAGGTATCGTTATTTATATTTTTACCATTGGGAAGGGATTACTAACATCAATGTTGATTATGGAATGGAATATAGGAATGAGTATCAATCATTGCATGTATAAGTGAGAGCATTCATCTATCTCTTGCATATAGGGGTAAGTGTCACATAAAATATAGATAAAGTATGAATGGTGACAAAGATAATTAATCTGATCAGCTAGCCACATATAATAATGATAAGCACCTCAACAGATAATCTAGCAAGTCATTAGCATGGTATTAGGATGAACTACAAGGATATTTCCTAAGTTATTCTTAACTATAAAGTCTAGTATATCATAGTTAGTGCAAGTACACTTGGCAATCATTGCGAGAAAGGACTACGCCCATGCATAGTGATATTATCAAGGAAGATGAGAAACATAGCAATCACTCCCCCGTAATAATGTTGCTCTGCCTGCCTTACACACGGGAGGGGGACTATATAAGAACCAACGAAGCTGTCACCATCACGGACCACCCCACGATCCGGCTTGGAAACTTTGTGTCGTGTAGTTTGTCAGTGTTGTACTTTGAAACATGTCATTGTAATAATTTTCATTATCACATCTTCATTCGTTTCATTTGTTGGTCCACTCACTAAGATTGTTGTGTGGTTTATCGATGTAGTTTATAAATGCAGTTTCTTAGTGCAGTTCCTGCGCCGTCGTAGTTTCAGGGCAACCCCGCCATGGGTGGGGGCGGGTTAGGGGTACCCCGCCATGGTACATGGCGGGGTACCCCTAACCCGCCCCCACCCATGGCGGGGTTGCCCTGAAACTACGACCGCGCAGGAACTATGTTTTCGTTTTGCGTCAACTGATCGTCACAAATGCAGAATGCCATGTTGAGTGATTTACAGCAAGTTTACGGAAGCTATGGCAGAAATAATTGCATGTGGACCGGTAAAGATTAAATGAGTGTTACCAACTACATTAGTCGAATCGAAATAACCAAGTAGAGTACTGCTGCTACACCTACACATAATTTAATTGTTCTAGCACTACATAACTATGATAACATGTGTCCGGCGTCTGCTAAATATGACTACTCTACTAATCACCAGGGGTGTAGGGGTCTCGCGGTCTGCGTCGCCTCCTTGGATTCGTAGGGACCACGTTGCTTCTCTAGCCAATGTCTGTGCGGCCCCGTTGCTGCCTCTCGCATTGCCGCCTATGTCCACGATCGAGCTGCTGCGTCGACGACGGCCCCTGCAAGCAAGCAACCGGATGAGCTACTCTAAATGTTGAGCTAAGAACAGTAGAATTAAAGAGAAAGCAAAGCATACGGACCTGTTGCTCGGCTGGTGTGTAGTTCTCCTGCTGTGTGTAGTCGACCCCCTGTGTACCAAAAGGAGCACCGTACAGCTGTGAGGCACCCATCTCCTCGTGACCAGTGTAATCCCACTGGGGAACGTCCTCTTCGTCGTCGTCGTCGTCGCCACTCGTCGTGTCATACTGAAGTGCCTCATCCAAATCGTCCGGAGCCGCTGGACCCTTCCCTCTATCCTGCGGAGTACGAATAGACGAGGACGCAACCCTGGTGTCGCTAGCAGAAGCAGCTGTGGTGGACATCGTTTGGCTCCTGGACCACGTGGGGTTGTACGGTACGTCCAAAGTCGTATCCGCACAGCTCAGCTTTTGAGCCAACTTTTTGCAGCCTTTTTTCATTCTCTACAGGTTTATATGACAACAAGCATTATTAAGCGTGAATTTTAAACTTAACTGAGTTGTAGTCACAAATGTTACTATCAAAAGTACCTTGACAAAGGCGCGAAGAGGGTTGGTCTTGTCGTCCCTAGTCCGAAAAAGTTGCCTGGAAGCTTCCTCGGAGTAGTTCGACAACTGTTGTGCCTACAACATCACACAACGTTAACTCGATCATTTCAATTGAATTTTAAAACCCTTACCTCGTTTGATAATGTAAGTGCAAAGTACTTACCACGTATCTATTAAGAGGGGCCCTAAGAAGTTGTGTTTGCCCCCTTTGCGCATCGTCGAACGCATCGGCGATGTCATCCTCATCGGCCGCATCTGCAGGCATGTTCGTGTACGGGACCATGAGATGAGTCCTCGTACTTTGCTGCAGCCATTGAAGGTACTCCATCCATCTTGCCGGGTGGTGTGGCAGAATTTCGTTGATGTGACGACGATGCCTGTTATACCATCTGTTCAAATGTTGTTCGTGCGTCAACGCCCAATTCTTTTACGTGGTCCGAAGCCTCCGATCGATCCTGCATTGCCATATTGCATTAGAAATGAGGCGCTTAAGTAGAATAAACATATTGGCATCGTACCCATGCAGCTGAGCGTTGGTGGAGTATAGCGGTGGAATTCCTTGCAACCTCCCGAACTGTCTGTAAACCCTAAAAGGGTAGTGCATCTCGACGATATGGAAGAAGATAAGTGGCCCTTCGTAAAGCCACTCGTCCGCTTCCTCCTCGCAGCGCAGACTAAGGTAGTCCTCTAGCTCCCACCTAGACCACGGTGTCCATGTTACCTGTAAAGTAAAGAAACTTAATTTAGTATCAATCTCATTGATAGTGCCTTTAGTAGGAAATGTGGATATAACTTACGTAGTTGTGTGTCAACACGTCTATCGCATCCGTGTACTGCTTGTACCTCCTTTCCAACTCGTCCCTCACTACCTTAGCGTCTTTCCAGATGAAAAGGGCGGTGGGTCGAACGTCTTGATGCTGTCATTCCTGCAAGTTTACACAAACAAGGTGTCACTAATCTCTTTAGTCGTATGAAGATATCAAAGTTGTCAATGTACTCACAGGCAAATGCAGAGGTTTAGTAGGCCTCCCAACCGGAAACCGCTTCCAAATCCATACTTGAAGTAGGTATGAGCAGCCACCTAGGTTAGCATTGTTTGACTGGCGACGACAGGCGGTACAAAGCTGACGGTATGTCCAAGCAAGGACCGCGGTACCCCAACTATACGTTGCAATATTCTCAAGTGGCTGGATTAGGATCCTCAAGAAAATCCAGCTGATGCTGTCGCCTGAGGAGTCGGGGAACAAGAAAGCGCCCAAGAAGTGCCACAACCACACCTTTGCATACACCTCTGTTGGGCATTCTTAACGTCATTACCAAAAGTAGACTTAGTTTTCTAATTCTGATAACGGCGCCAAAAATGTCGAACCTATCCCTCATGCCACTTAAGCCAAGTTGTCATCCCCAGCATGACATGAGAGACGCGGTATTGAAATATGCAACTGCTCTTCTAAATAAATAATAAATAAGATCTGCAAGCGCACAGATTAATACCGATGTAGCATTTTAACCGGGAAGTATTCCAGGTATCGTTATTTATATTTTTACCACTGGGAAGGGATTACTAACATCAATGTTGATTATGGAATGGAATATAGGAATGAGTATCAATCATTGCATGTATAAGTGAGAGCATTCATCTATCTCTTGCATACAGGGGTAAGTGTCACATAAAATATAGATAAAGTATGAATGGTGACAAAGATAATTAATCTGATCAGCTAGCCACATATAATAATGATAAGCACCTCAACAGATAATCTAGCAAGTCATTAGCATGGTATTAGGACGAACTACAAGGATATTTCCTAAGTTATTCTTAACTATAAAGTCTAGCATATCATAGTTAGTGCAAGTACACTTGGCAATCATTGCGAGAAAGGACTACGCCCATGCATAGTGATATTATCAAGGAAGATGAGAAACATAACAATCACTCCCCCGTAATAATGTTGCTCTGCCTGCCTTACACACGGGAGGGGGACTATATAAGAACCAACGAAGCTGTCACCATCGCGGACCACCCCACGATCCGGTATATAAGGTGCAATCGCAGATAAATATGGTCTAAGCACCATGCCTACACAATATTTATCATTTACCCATGGATCCGATGGATAAACGCTATACGATCCTAAACATGTATATAATTCCAATCTAACTAAGCCAAGCGTATAACTACGATAAACTAAGAACAATATAATCGCAAACATAAACAAGTAGAGCATAGTCATAATCAATATATTGAAATAGAATAAAGTTGTATTCATAATATTGAAGAACAAAGATGAACAATGAAGAACAGTAAAGGAATTACCAAGAATCCTCTTGATAGATCCGGAAACCAATCGAAGATTGACTCCTTCTAGTTCTAATCCTATGTAGCTATGCTATACTAGAGATCTAGTTGATGTGGTGGCTCTAGGGCTTGATCAGAGACTCTCCTCCTGAGATTAGGGTTTGAAGAATGAGAATGAGGGAGTGCCTCCTCCAGGGGCCAGGGGTCCTGCTTATATAGTCCCCTCAAGTGAACGTGGGCCGTCGGATCAAACCGACATTAATCGCACGGTTTTCCTTGATCCCTTAGGTCGGTGGAGCATAATCTGCGAGACGGAGCCTGATTGGCTCTCAGGCCAGGGCGGGCGCCCTAGGGAGCAGGGCGGGCGCCCTGCCTCCGGGCCCGTTCGGCCTCCCGTTCGATCTCGTGGCTTCTAGAGTTTTCTAGATGATAGAAAATCGGTGAACACGTTATTATCTCTATGTAAACCCGACGTGTGGGCCTTTCCTCCGTATTTTCTGATAACCCCCTGCAGAAACAGACAAACACCAAAACTCGTGGAATTCTGTCAGATAAAACCCTAAGTCTAGGTGTTGGTTGCATTTGGATCCTTTTCTTTATTTATTTGATAACTATATTTGGTACTTAAGGACCGTCAACAGGAGGGCAGAGAGAGGGCAAGTGAGGCGGTGGCGAAGCTCGGCTCGGCGGCACCGCCGCGGTGGCGCGGCGAGGCGAGCAGAAATTGAGCCCTACCGTGGCCAACGAGGGGATGGCGATGCTCGTTCGGAGGAGGGGAGGATGGGGCGGAGCTTCGTGCACGGGCAATTGGACGGAGGTGGTCCACCGGTGCCGGAACAGGGCGGAGACAGTGGCGGAGCTCGGTGGCGAGCGGCGTTCCGCGGTGGCTTTCACTGGAGGGAGGAAGAGAGGAAGCAGGCGGGGCGGAAATGGGAAGGAGACCCGGTGCTCGACTGTTTTTGAAGCTGGACGCGGGCGCGGGGTCCACGGCGGCCACGCGGTGGCGTCGCCGGCATGCGAACGCCACGTGGCGAGCGTTTGCTGCCGGGGCGCCAGCGCGCGCGGGCGAGGGCGGGAGGAAGAGGGAGGGGCCGGCTGGGCCGGGCCGTGGCGGAGGCGGCTGCGGGCGCGCGCGGGGAGCGGCGCGGGCCGATTTGGCCAGCGGGCCGAATCCGAGGCGGCGGCCTGCTAAGCCGGTTTCAAATATTTTTGAATTTCTCAATTTTCATTCAAATGAAATTCAAACTTCAAACCCCATTTTGAACAAGAAGAAGACATTTTCTGGAATTGACCCAAAAATAAAAGTTGTTTAGAATTAAATTCTCTACAACTTTGATTAAAGGGCCAACTAAAAATTCCCAATAGATTTTGAATGGCAGAATAAAAGCTAAAATAGGGAGTATTTTTGAATATTTAGAATTAATATTTTTGAACAAGTTTTTGACAAAATTTTGAGTCATCTAGTTGCTCCAAAAATTGAACTATGGTTCTAAGTGATATAAAATTTATAGTTGCAAGATTTTGGTGTAATGTGATTAGCATATAATTATATTTCATCACATATATCATTTTCAAGCTTTTATTCCATTCAATTTATAACATTATCACACATGATTATGATGAGATGAAATGCCATGCAATATGATTGTCATGCAAATGCATTGCGCAACACCGGAGTGTTACAAAGATCCACTTTATCCATAAGCAAGGACATGATGGTCATGTTTAAGATTACAGGCATAAATATTCAGGCAAGTCATCCAAATTCTGTTATTTTCGTCGAATTCAAAGAATCACCAAACAGTAAAACAAAGGCTTTACCGGCTTGCTTGGCTTCTCTGGTGAATGTGACCCGGTTGGTGAGCGGGATGCATCACTGGAGGAGTTCTGGTCTTCCTTCACCTGTAGTGATCAAACCGGCGAATCAGTAACACAAAATAAAATAACAAACAGTGAGCGGAGAAATCCAGAAATGCAGGGTGCATGGTTGGAGGAGTTCTTGTCTTCCTTCAACTGCAGTGATCAATTTTCTGAACCAAGATAGTGACTTCTACCAGGAGATGATGACTTAAAAGAATCACACAGCATATGCAAAGAGTGAATCACAACATATCTTAATGGAATGAACACAATCTGTTTGAGATGCAAGACTAAGGGCAAGGTCCCGAGGAAGCCCAGCAATTCCATGAAGATAGTCTCATACATACTAACATATCCCTTTTTTCAAAAGGTATATTCCGATTAAAAAAAGGCTCGTACAATGTATGTTAAATATAATTTGGCTTATAAATTTGTAACAAATTAAAACATCAATGCAGCAATCCATGTTAAGGAAAAAGGATAATACTGTATAACACATAGGGCCTTGTAATCAACATGCAATAGATCAAACAAGGAATGGCACTACTTCTGAAGCACACAAGCATCGTAAAAGCAGGGCCTGTATCAGACAGGGAACAGAGCCTACAGTAGCAGGACGCTGCAAACAAACACAACAGAAGTCACCCACAATGTCAAGCTTCGCCCAGCAGTTCACACCAAAGATATCCTCCTTTTCTGCAAGCCAAAGTAGAAGATTAGCCACCACAGGTCCACTGTTGAGCAGCTAAGATAAAATCTAGCTGCCACAAATCCCCAGCACACACATAAAATAGAAATCTAGATGCAAGGCCTTTAATTTGTACAAAACTCGGACAATGAGGCAAAACTACAACTAATCTAATCTAATATATCTATATAGTTCATACCCACTAAGTAATAAATATAGTTAAAGCTCAGCTCTCGTGCTTCCACGTCACTCCTCTTTTTCAGCTGTTCGATCTGTATCTAAAAACATCTCCCTTCCTCCTGCGGGTCTGCACGCACACAGCTCCAGCCAGCAGCCCCAACCCTGCGATTCCCTCCCTTCAGCTTCTATCGAGCACACTCTGGCCCCACACCACCTCCACGGCTCCACCCAGCAGGCCCTGCCTATGGGACTCCCTCGCTTCAGCTTCCAACGCCCCCATCATGCATTGCTGCTTACAATGCTGCAGACCTGCAGTATCTTCACGTTGCCAAGGAGGCGAACCAGCAAAATCAAAGAACTGCTCAATACTCAAGCATCTGAAACGGCTCCACAATCTACTCTACATGGTTCCCACACTTTCCTTTAAATTCAGTTTCCATCAAATCAATTCACTGTCTAACGGTTCTCAAATCTGATTGTTCATATAATCACCATCAGTTGGTGTTTGATTGTTCACAGACTCAGATCCCATCAGGTTTGGAGAAACCATTTGGGCGGTTTGGACTAGCTACCTGCAAGGCACGTCCATCCTCCGCCCATGTCCTCTCAGCTGTTGACACTTGTCAGTGCTCTCAGCTTGGTACCCCTAATTCTTCAGCAGGAAGGAGGCCTCTGTTTCTTTTGCAAGGAAGAGGAAATCCATTACTAATGTCAGCCGATACGTAGGCATTGATTACCACACTGTTCTCTCTGTGTCAGCCAATTCTATCACTACTCAGTTTGTCATCATAGCCTTCTCGTGGTTCTTTTGTTTTCATTTCTGCTGCATCTTTCTTTTGTCATTAGGTGTCTATCACTCTAATTAATTAGTAATTAAGTTTCTAGCTAATTATTGCTTTCAGCATTGTACTTCCGATGATATGATTTGTAATTCTATAGCTGCAGCAGTAGTGGCTTTTCCCAACAGCCGATCAATGTCTGTGATACCGAAATATATGTCTATTAGTGCTGCAAATTGGACATGGGTCACTATTTACTAATAATGTGATGAATCTATCAGATAAACAGATATAATTCACAATCTACAAGATAAGCCTGAAATTAGCCTAAACCAAATCCAAAAAAAAGATAAGGATTGTGCGTGCCTCATCGGGATCTTGCTAGGTCAAGGCTGCTGGTGCACGTAGCAGCTCAGTGAGCAAAGAATTACTAAACCTAATTTTTAGACTGGAATAATCAATTTGCTTAACTTAAAAATCCTATGAGCATACAGTTTGATTCGCGAGGTGATGCAGCTAGTTAAGTTGAAATTGCATACAACATCTTCAAAGTGAATATGAAAGGTAAATCCAATTTGGTCAAGAGCAGCCTCTGGGCCAGATTTGGAAGATGTGGTGCCTGCAATTTTAGTGGAAGAAAACAGAGGCAGAAGAAAACAACCTAGCATGCCAATGCCAAGTTGCTAAAATTTGCCAAGTTTGATGCTAAACTGTTGGAGCATAATTTTTCCTGTTTTGCCAAAAATAGATGGATGTCAAATTGATTTGGCAAACTCTTGGAGATGCTCTAAGAGTTTGCCATTTTGGACTTGGTAAAATAAGAAGAGACCCGCTAAGCGAACGAAGAGGCCCGCTAAGAAACGAAGAGCCCGCTAAGCGAACGAAGAGCCCCGCTAAGAAACGAAGATCCCCGCACGCGAAGCCGGATGCGCGCTCGTGCTTAGCGCGCAAATATGCGCGTGGAGGGGGGAGATTTGTCAAGTTGCTAAAATTTGCCAAGTTGGATGCCAAACTATTGGAGCACAATTTTTCCTGTTTTGCCAAAAATAGATAGATGCCAAGTTGATTTGGCAAACTCTTGGAGATGCTCTAGTTCGCCGCCTCGCTAGAGGTGATAAATATCCTAGCATGCCAATGCCAAGTGGACCCACGCCACGTAGAGCCTTGTACTTTTTAAGATAATGGAAAAATATCGTTTTTCATCACAGAATCAGACTAAAATTATTACAAGAGTCATCGTCATTCTCACTCAGCTCAATCACGATCAAGAATGGATATATAATTTCGCACAGCAACCCACAAAATTAAACTTGTATATGGATTTATGGGCTATCCCACTTACATCCCTACTTCTAATTCAACCCACGTCTAGCTCGTTTGCTTTATTTAAAAAAATAAAGATTAGAGGTACAAAAGGATATTCATTGAGATCTTACAAGTGCATCGCACATAAAATTTGCTTTACTTTTTTAAAAAATAAAGACTAAAGGTCTAAAAATAATATTCATTGAGAGCTTACAGCTGCATCGCACATAAAATAGATTAGAAGCTAAAGCATCACAATAACAAGGACAAGACATAATTTCCCTCAAAAAAAACAAGGACAAGACATAAAGATGTAGATGTAGCGCTCCCAACAAAAGAACATATGTAATTGATGATGATTTGTAGTCATGGATGGGCAAAACATAAATACAATCGAGGATTTAATCAATCTTATGTTCCTTCAAATATATACAGAACACTAATATTTACGATGTGTAATAAGTATTATTAGATTAATCATGAAATGTATATTTCTTTAATAACCTATTTTGGGATACATATGTTGAAATTGTTTTCAATAAACTTAATATAACTTGAGATTGATTTACTACTCGAAAAACAAGATTTGTATTTTTTGGATGGAGGGAATTTGTATGCTAGCTTGTGATGAGCCTTGAATTTGGTGAAATTATGTACTCCATTCCTTATACTAATATTAATTATTAGCTTGTTAGGAATACGATAGTGATGAATCAAAACTCATTTCATTGTATAGATAAAAAATGAGTGGGAAAATGATGAAGATGGACTAACACGTACTCACGTTTAAAAAAGAGAGAGAACCCACAGACGATTGATGTATAGGTCAAAGCTCAAACAACTACTTAGTACATAACCGTTCCTTGCATTACCCCTCGCAAATGAGCTAAGTTTATTTATTTAATTTATGTTACATATGGTATTATCTCACTCACAAAATAGAGTATATATAAGTGTATTTACTACACAAAGCCTTATTGATATCTTTTTTATGTTCGTATACGTACACACCATGTACACGCGGGGCAAAAGATGCCTAGTGTAGATTTGATATTCCACAATCAACAATTCAACACCAGCGTCAACTAGTGTATCGGGCCATCAATAGCAAGGGGCATTTCACATATGATGTGGATGATCTGCATGTTTACGCCATAACCATCTCTAGCTCCAGCACAGACTGTGCAGTCCTGTCCGCCCTGGGGCGATTCTTGACCGGGTAGTAGGTATCCATGGCGATGCCGCACTTGCCCGTGGGCGCGGCCACGTTGCGCCTCATGCGGATGTAGCCGGCCTCGCCCCAGTTGATGCCCCACGAGTTCTTCACGATCCAGTAATCCTTGTCATTCTCGCTGCCATAGCCCACTGCTGTGACGCCATGGTCTAGCTTCGTCCCGCATTCGCCGTCGAAGACACCCTGTTGTGTGAGTGTGTGAGAGTAGAAAAGTTGTGGGCAGGGGGAGGGGCAAAGTTGCTAGGCTGTTTCGAATGAGTTTCCCAAAATACATTCTCTAAATAAATAAACAAATGGCCTATATATGCATGTTGTTTCCCTAGTCGTGGCATGCATTATAAGCGACTTTTTTTTTTACCGATTTATAGAGTTGGAACGAACGGCCGCCTGCCTCGATGGCGACGCTAACAGGCTGATTGGCCACCGCCGCCTGTAACGCCTTCTCATTGTTGGCTGGCAACACCCTCTTGTACGAATTTATGGACACAACCTTCTTCTTTATCTACATAACAAAACATGTACAAATATCCATCACCATCGACGCAGCGAGCAGGTTAAGTGTTCATGCAAATTTACTGCAGAAACAGAAACTTAATTACTTATCATGGTAGTACCGTACCGACCTTGCTGGCATCACAAGTGCCGTCACGTCCGGTGTAGGGGTAGTCGGCCTCGGTGCCGATCCCTCCATTGCTGATAACCCACTGGAAAGCGTAATCCATGCGTCCGCCGTTGCAGCCATCGCTCTTGGGGTCGCAGTCGATCAGCTCCTGCTCCGACAACTCCACGAGCTTACCTGTCACGATCTTGTTGATGCCCTCCATTGCGGCCACCGCCGAGAATGCCCAGCACCCACCTGCACGCGTCTCTCACGGGCGCAAAGATCATCCATCAGTCCGATACATACCTAGCTCCATATTCTTACCGGAGATGAGAACTTCATAGCTCGATCGAGCTATGGAGCAACGACGAGCCGACGATCGTGTTTACGGACCGCATTTGCCTTGGTCCCCGACGCTGGTGACGGCGCCGCTCTTGCGCCAGTCGACGGCGGCTGGGACGGCCTGCGGCTCGCCAGCGCTGTGCCAGTCGGCGGCGGCGTCTGCCGTCGTGTCGTTGCGGCGGCTCTGCTGGAAGCCGAGGACGCTGCCGCGGAACTCCTCCAGCGTGAGGTCGGCGAAAGGGGTGAGGCCGAGGCGGAAGCCGTGGAGCCCCAGGTCGGCATCGGCGTTGTGGGCGTCGATGTAGCGGAGGTTGTCACGGAACACCTCCAGCCGCAGGAGGTCGTCGTCGTCTTTGCCGCGCGGCGGCCTCGCCGGGTGCTTTGACTTCCACGCCTCGTACAGCTGCCGCACCTCCTCGTCCTCCCGCTCCCACGGCGCAGCGGAGACGTCGACGGCGGCCAGTGCCACGGCCAATGCCACCGCGAGCATTGTGGCCGCCATCGCCGTGGGCGCAGGGGAGCGTGCTGGATGCATGGGCGCTCGAGAGCCGGACTTGGTCTCAACTCTCAAGTCTCAAGACAAGTGCTGTCGTACAGTCGCGTGGGTCGGCTCGATGCCTCAGCCTGTGAAGCGAAAGGGTCAATTTATAGCCACGCGGGACGCCAAGTGGCCCATCCGGGCCCACCCACGGGGCCAACCAACAACTGTTGACGCGATTATAGAGATAACCACCACTAGAACTACGAGTCTACGCCGATGCTTGTTTTGGCACTTTTGTTAGTTTTTTTAAAGTAAATTACACTATTGTTTTCTTACACAATTCTTATACAGATCCCCAAACAAATTGCATATCTAGGTCTTGAACTATTTATGTATATCATCGGGGTCCAAAACAGCCACGTCATGGTCTATTAATTAACGTGACACCCAGCATGAACTAACATGTGGGTCCATAGCTTATAATTACAAGGACGATACCTAAACTATCATGTGATTCTCACATAAGACCCAAACTATAGATGTTCATGCAGCCCGAGGCATGATGGCCCAGCACGAAGCACGCTATTTTGGCTCAGCCCAAGCACGGCACGACCCGATAGCCAGCGGGCCCGGGTTCGCACGGCCCGATGGAGCAGGCCGTGCCTGGGCCGCACCCTAGGCACGTGGGCTGGTATGGCATGGCCCATATTTTATGCTAGGATCGATGGAGGCCCGCTTCCATTCACCTAACCCTATCTCATTTTCTCGCAACCTATTCCAGCATGCCGCCTCCAGTCGCTGCTCCCCCCTTTCCCACATGCGTCGCGAGAGTATTGCTCCTCTCGCCTTCGTCTTGCTCCCTCTCTTACCCACGCGCCACATCATCTCTCTCCCTCGCTAGCCAAGCGCGGCATCGGCACACCGTGTGCTCCCATTCTTCACGACTCGCCGGCCGGGACCGCGGGCTCCTCTCCTCCACGAGGCTGCGCCTCAGGAGCGAGCACAGCGTGCCCAAGCTCCATCTCGCCGCCGCCTCGAGCTCGGCCCGCTGAATCCCCTCCGCCCGCCTGCTCTCTTCGCCGGATCCAGCATCGAGGGCCTCGGGAAGAGCACTCTGGCGGCCGCTGCCACCTCCCGCCTCCCCGCGGCTCACCGCTGCTGCGGAGCTAGCAAGCTACCTCCCTTTCCCTGCCTCTCTCTCTCTTAGTCTCTGGCGGAGCAGGTCACAGGTTGGCCTGGCACGCTAAATGATGCGGGCTACTCGGGTTGGCCCGGCCCGAAAAGAGGCATGACAGGGCGTGTCTGGGCCAAAGGCCAGGCACGAAGCCCTCTTCGGCACGGCCCGGGAGGCACGACGTGCCGTGCCGGCCCAACCCCCGGCCCATTGGGTCGTGCCTGGCACGGGCCTGTGCCGTGTCGGGCAGGGCTGGCCCGATGGACATCTATAGCCCAAACTATAAAATTACCCATCTCGGTCCCTAATCTGCCAGTACGGTTGGATCAAGGGACGCGCCAGAGCAGGCATTGTTGTCAAGTGTGTGCTAAAACACCTCACTCACTCATTTTTGAATTGGTGACATGGAACAACCGGTCAGCAACAACTTCGCAGGTATGTTGGTCAGTTGTTCCATGTCATCGTAACAAGTGATGTGTCTTAACACACACTGCGTGTCAGTACGTCCCCCGGTCCAACCATATTGGCAGATGGCATCAATACATTTCTCTCCAAGATAAGATGAGAAGCAGACAATAAGAAGTTTGATGAGAAGCAAAGGCTCGGAAACCTGTCTGGCAATCCACACGACGATGAATGAAGCGTGAAGATGTTGCTTTAGACAAGGATTACAGTAGTTTAATAGATTATCAGGGACCCAAATAAGTAATTTTATAGTTTGGGACCTAGGTGAGAATCACATGATAGTTTACACCATCCCTATGATTATCAGTTATGGACCTACATGTAGATTCCACGTTGGAGCGCCATGCAGCTAACGGATTGTGACATGGCTGTTTTACACAAAGCCTTACTGACATCTTATTTACGTTCGTACACATCACACACGGAACCAAAGGTGCCAAGTCTAAACTTGATATTCCACAATCAACACCCGCGTCAACTAGTGTATGAGGCTATCAATAGCAAGAGGGAATCCATATATGATGTGGATGACCTGCTTGTCTACGCTAGAACCACATATGTAGCTCTAGCACAGATCAATTGTGAGGTCTTATTCGCCCTGGGGCGATTCTTGATCCTTGATCAGGTAGTACCCATCCATGGTGATGCTGCACTTGCCCGTGCCCATGCAGATGTAGTCGGCCTCGCCCCAGCTAGCGCTCCACAAGTTCTTCATGATCCAGTAGTCCTTGTCGTTCTCGGTATAGTATAGCCCACCGCTGTGACGTCGTGGTCTAGCTTCGTCCCACATAAGTCGTCAAAGACACCCTGCTGTGTGTGTGTGTGAGGGTACAAATGAAGTGTGGGGGTGGGGGGCAAAGTTCTTAGGCTGTTTTGAATGAGATTCGCAAAATGCATTTTTAAAATAAATGGTCCAGATGAGTAATTTTATAGTTTGGGACCTATATGAGAATCACATGATAGTTTAGACGGTTCCTATAATTACGAGCTATGGGCCCACATGTCGGTTTCACGCTGGAGTGCCACGTCGGCTAATGAACTGCGACGTGGCTATTTTACATCGGGATGATATACTTAAATAGTTTAGGAACCTAATCTGCAATTTCATGGTTTGAGGACCTGGATGAGAATCATGTAATACTTTAAGGACCACCGGAGTGATTTGCTCTTAATTTTAGTTGCAAGAGAAAAGACAGGGATCTACGTCAACTTAAAGAATGTTTATATAGAAGATATGACTGGATAACTGAGAAGCGGATAATGCTGTTTTGCTGCTTCTGGAATTTGACATAGCGTAATTGTTTTGACCCCGGCTTCTGCTACATTTTGTTTAAGTGAAGTACCGTCATTGTGTAGTTGCATAAAATTGTGATTATATATATAGGAGCTGACTTTGTGCAAAAACAAAAGGTGGCCAAATGATGAAAGCATATGTAATGGTGAATTTAAGCCTTTTTACTTTCAAAAATCAAACATCTTCGATTGGATGGAACTGATTGCACGATATGTTAATGGGATCGGTGATGTAATCTTCAACTTTTGTATTATGCATTTGCATGTTTGCTTATTGGAGAAGATTAAGGAGGCGAGGCGATCAACCAGCTAGTATTGCATTCCTTCTAAGACGTGCATGTAGCCAAAATCTCTAATCTATATCTCTTACAATTCTAAACTCCACTAGCGATGTATCTCAACATGCAAACTATCCACTTCAGCAATGCACTATAACATGCAATTAAAATCCACTAGTACATGCAATTGTGATATCCACATCAGCAAAACACACAAAACATTTTATTGTCCATGTCAACATGTCATGCAATCCACTAGCATTAATTTATAATAATAGTTTATTTCTTCGTATAAGTAATTATATATAGTCTAATTTTATTCTAAATTATCCGCAATTCATGCAGCAACGAGTGAGCTATGCTTCTAGTTTGTTATATATACATTTGGATATACATCGATAAAATCTCTAATTTATGGAATTCCTTGAACAGTTGAACCGCAGAAGCAATCCAAACCATCTCCTTTAATTCCAATTTCACTCTTGAACGCCAGTCAGCAATCCAGCATCGATCTACATCGATCCAAAGTTTTGTTGCTTGTTTGCGACTGCATGAATGAGAAGTGTACGACCACTCCATTGCAAAAATATTAACTGTATTTTAGTTTTTATCATATATCATATTTATGACAGATTTGTTCTAACTTTGACAGAGTCTATTAAAAAAATACTGGCGTGCACTATGTCAAACAAATGCACTATTGAGATATATTTCTTTAATGATTTAATGAAACTAATTTGGTGGTGTCCAAGACACCAAGTTGATGGATTTTTTAGTTAAAGTTAAACAAAATTTAAGTTAAAAAACCTTACACTTTTTTTTTTGAAGGAGCAAGCTAGGAGTAGGCGAGTACACACGTGCACGCGTGATCCGAACATTGTTTGGGTTCAGTCGATCCAGCGGCGGTGCATGCCGGTTGGCTTCAAGTCTGACGACGAGGAGTCAGTCGATCCAGCGGCGGTGCATGCCGTTGGCTTCAAGTCTGACGACGATTTGTCCACCTGTCTCTGACCCAGTGTTGTTCTGTTGGAGAAGCTACCCGAGACGAGATCATATCTCTCCGCAGTCCGCACCGCAGATGAGCTAGTTCAGCCAGGGCAGGGCGTCATGGGCTCATGGCTGATTGGTTGCATTCACATTCTTTTTTTTGTGCGTGCATCATACACACAATCTAATCTAATTGGAAACAGTCGTGGAAGGTGAAACTAAAAAAATTGTTTAGTTGTACTCTCTGGCTAGGCAGAGCAGAGCAGAGTTTCCTTTTGGTTGTCTTATGAGAGGGCTGAATGCATTTTAGAACTCTTAAAGCTTTTTTGTTTTTGTTTTGTGTTTATTTTTTCTTCATTTCAGAACAACAAGATGCGATCTTAATATATTTCCATAAAGGCAAGTACTAAAATTTCAAAAAAATAAAATAAAGGCAAGTACTAACCTGGACCTGGAGTGTTACCTATTTTTTCCTGATTTTGGATTTATCCACAGTATGCATAAAAAACTAAATTTTAGAAGGAAAAAACAGCACATAAAAAGTTCTCAATGTTCCATCTTAAATTTCTGGATGCCTATGATAGTTTGTAGAAATTTTTCACAATTTTGGTCGTTTGAAATGGTACAGAAATAACGATTTAACTAACTAAATCACCCTAATAGATAACCGTGATCCATATCATTATACCAGCATCACGGTGCACCTTTGGTCATAACCTATAGTTCCATACCATAAGACTAAATTAACAAGGAAAAAGTCTAATTTACATCCATCAACTATCGTAGTAGTCCGATTTTGCTTCTGCACTATGAAACCAGTTTTTTACTTTCCTCTTTTAAAACCGTTTGTTTTTGCACCTTGAGTGGCTTTGCTAATGTGCTATCACGTCAAAGGAGATAAATCAAACTAAGTTGAGAGTTTAAGGAGGTAAACCAAACTAGAAATATTTTTTAAAAACATTAAAAAATACCTAAATATTTTTTGGATGGAAAAATAATGCAATTAAAAATGCCAAAATTTGGTTTAATCTAAGAAAAATTGTTTACCTCAGAGTTAAATCATGTTCTATCTTATGGTGCCTACCTTAAAACTGTTTGAATATTTATATACTCATTTTGGTGCTTATTTGCATGCGAAAGCTCTTGTTATCTATTATAATTAGTTGATACTGATCATCCGGACTACGTAGAAGAGTTAGTGGAGACCATAATGGGTGTTGGTCCCCTGCCCTAGCTCTTGCCGCACATATGCATGCTCTCATTTGTCTATTATAATTGGTCTATATTAACGACCAAGTAAATTTGATGACAAACAAACAAGTCATGTAACCACGTCACACTCAAATACTATTTAGTAGCTCTGCGGCAGGGTTCATGCAACCACGTAGGTTAGCACATCTACTTTAAAAAATTATCTACAGTCTTGATGACGCTTTGTCGGCGCTTCTATGTGGCCCGAATGCTCAACATCGATTAGCTATAATAGACAACGAGTCTTGATGACGCTTTGTCGGCGCTTCTATGTGGCCCGAATGCTCAACATCGATTAGCTATAATAGACAACGAGAGCTTCTACTAGCAAATAAGCATCAAAATAAGTTTCGTAAGTATTCAAACATTTCAAGCTTGAGAGAGATAAATTAGACCTTTTTCTTATAGGGAGCCAGTATCAACTAATTGCATTGTTTCAAGCTCTCATTATCTATTACAATTAGTTGATACCATAAGATAGAGCACGACTTTAGAAAATGTCTTTAACTAGTTTCATAATTTTCTATGGTAAAGGGAATTTTCTTTTGATTTTCTAAGATTAAATTAGATTTTAGGATTTTTAGCTGCATTGTTTTCCATATAAAAGTATTAGGGTAACTTCTTGAAAATATATTTATGAATTTTTGTATAGTTTTTTAAAAGATTTCTTTTCGATTTTACCTCCCTGAACTTTCAATTAGTTCGATTTGTATAGTTTTTTAAAAGATTTCTTTTCGATTTTACCTCCCTGAACTTTCAATTAGTTCGATTTACACTCTTTGCCGTGGTGCCACATCAACAAAACCACCATTAATAAAGTCACCTAAGATGCAAAAAAACAAACAGTTGACGATAGAGGGTAAAAAAAACTGGTTCAGGCGACTTGAGAGAGATAAATTGGGCCTTTTTCTTTTATTAAGGATAAGGAAGTAAGTTTTTTTTTTGAGCGGAGGATAAGGAAGTACTCCGTAGTAGCAGGCCCTTTCTCACGGCACATTGCTTCCTATCACCTCTCTTTCCTTCGCCCAATCTAGCAACGCAGCCCAACGCGCACAGCGCGAGGAGGAATCTCTGTCCTTGCGGATTGCCGTCTCCAAATCCTAGCTCGGATTTGGACCTGGAGCGGTTTCGACTGACAGCCCATTCGCTTGAGAGCTAAATCAGCTAACCGACAGTGTTTTTCTCTAAAAAACCAGTCAACAGTACTTTTAGCTGGAACCCAAGCGAACAGGCTGCTAACCCACATCACGGAGCTCCGAGTACAGTACTGTGTGTTTTCCTTCCAAGTTCCAACAGAGGAACTTCTCTAAAGCAAGCGAAGACGACGAGCGAGAAGCTGCCGGTGCGGTGCTGGAAAACCAAGATTCTTTGTTTTAGGCCCTGTTTAGTTCCTTCAAACTTCCAAAAAGTTTACAAGATTTTCCGTCATATCAAATGTTTGGACGCATGCATGGAGCATTAAATATAGGTAAAAATAACTAATTATATAGTTTGGTTGTAAATCACGAGACGAATCTTTCGAACCTAATTAGCTTATGACTAGCGAAATATGCTCGTGCGTTACAACGGGAGAAACAAAGCTAAAACTTTGAATCTAATTTATTTTATGTTGACCATGGTATTCATAATATATGTTAATGTTGGTTTAGCAATGTCCTATTAAGACTGTATTGAATCAAAATAAAATTATGATAGATTTTTTCTTCAGTTGCGAAGCACAGAAATATTTAGACACAAATGTATCGTAACTTTAATTTTCATACTATTTTCATATAGTGCTGCACTTAAATATCGAATCGAGCTCTATAAATTTCTTTGAAGGCCCATAAAAATATTTATAAATTCTCATATTTGATTAAAGTCTGCAAGGAGTAGCGGAAGATCCGGTAAAAAATCAGACCTAAAAACTGTGAGCAACATGAAAAAATGTTGCAAACAGAAAACCAGCGGAAACAAAAATAAATTGGAAAACAGAAATCGATCCCATCACCCCTGATTAAGGGGAAAAGAGAAACACAAATACCAGCCAACCATCCAAACAAAAAAATGGGAAGAAATCGAAAAAAGGAGAAGGGGGAACGAGACACAATCACCGGCGCTTCGTCCGTGCTTCAGGGGCTTGTCGTACCTGCGCATTTTTTTGCCCGCGCGGGGGCAAACACGGATGGGATGCCGACGTTATGGAGCTGGTCCTAGCGGACTACGGTGCCTCCATTCCGACAACGGTTCCGCGAGTCCGCCCTGTGACGCCCCGCGACCCCGCGCCACAACGACGCTTCTCCACTCCGGAGTTGCGATCCTCTCGCCCCACACCTCGATGGATGGCGCTGCTCCGTTCCTCCGTCCCGACGGCGGTTCCGTGATTCCGTGCCACAATGGTCGGCGGCTCCGTGACCTCGCGCTTCGACGGCACTGCTCTGCTCAGAAGTCGTGATCCCCTCACCCCTGCCTTTTTTGTGGTGCCTCACATATTTTATGGTGGTTGTATCTCAATTTCTATTCTGTTTCTATTTGGATTCGACTCCGATCGAACTCAGTCTGATCCGAACTCTTGTTTTGATGTCGATCTTGTGCAGCGTGGCCTCAATTTATTACTGTCTTACTGTACCTTGCAATCTCGTATTACCGATTTGGAAAACTCCTTCCCCGGTGTCGGTCTCCAACTCTACGACGATGCTTGGGAATCTAGAAGTGAAATCACCTGTGTCGGTCTCGGTCTCCAACTCTACGACGATGCGTCCAGCCATGTGTGGGACAGCTGGGCCAATAAATATTCCGTTGATTGGCAAGCCTAAAATCTATTTGGCCCAAGAGTAAATGGGTTACAGGGTCAAATTATAGCCTATTTTTTGTTTAATAATTGTTAGTGTCATACCGCTTGCAAATCTATGAGCTCCATAGCTAATAAACAATGACCTTGGCCGTGACCTTGATCGTGACAATAAAATATAGTAAATTAGATAAGATAAGTATGCTATATTCTCGGTTCCTATTCCAATTCATATTCCTATATATATACACTATGTATATATATGGTTGGCGTTTTTATTTTTATTTTATATATTATTATATTCTTATATGAGAGAAGAAGAGATGTTGAGAGTGAGGGATTTGTGCGGAGTTAGTTAGAGAAGGTCATATAAAAAATGGATGGACGAAAAAAAGAGCCTGAAATTTTATCTCTTTATTATTAGGTATAGATATAGATATAGATTAGATACTAATTGCCAAATACAAACGAAAGTGTTACTGTACTTCTAAAAATTTTATAGGTGCAACTAAACACAGCCTTACTTGTGTCTGGGAAGTAGAAGAAACCAGGCGGCGCTGTGGCGGGGCAGGGAGGAAAACCGCTTTTGCAAAACCAGAGCATGGGACGGGGACATGCTACCTCGCCGTCTACCCTTTAACGGCCACCAACCCCCAAGCAGCAAATGGCGTGACCATCGTCAATTCGTCATGCTTAGCGTTGAAAACAGACAGAATTTTTTCCGGTCCGAACCGTCCGTTTTTCTATATTTGACCCGTCCGTTTTCACATTTTCGGAAAACTCCGGAATCGGTTCGGAATTCGGGGCAGAGGTTGTCGGAATGCGGACAGAGGTAGAAACAGAGTTTTTCTGTCCGTATTTGCAGAATTCCGTATTTGGTCGGAATATTTCTGTATTTGTACCGCATTTTACCCGGATTCCAGACAGGCCCAAATAACTCGAGGCCCAGTACTAGCCCATCTAAGAATGAATACCTAGGTCTCCACTCTCTCTCTCATTCACGCAACAGACGAGCGCGCGTGAGGCGGGGTCGCGGCGGCGGCGTGACCGCGAGGCGGGCTCGTTGCTTCGGCGGCGCGAGCGCAACCGCAACTCCGCAAGTCAGGGGTTCGCAGCGTGTACGCGAGGGCGAGCCGGCGTGATGAGCAGTGGGCAGTGCGGAGCGACCGATGTAAGTTCTGCGGACCTTGATTTGTTCTTTCCTATTCTGGCATTTCCCTTTCGATTCTTTCTTCTCCGTGCAAGCTTCGGTCTGATCTAGCTCTAGCAACTAGTAAGCAGGAGGCACCATGTCGAATCGTGGTCGTGCCAGCTCGATGCCGCCGGCTCGTGGAAGAGGAAGTCGTGCCAGCTCGATGCCGCCAGAGCAGCATCTTGGTTTGGGCACCATGTCGCCGCCGCCACCACCATCTTCGATTAAAGATAGCAGCACTGGATCCATTGCAGGTAAGCAGTAAGTAGCCAGAGTAGGCAGTAGCCAGTAGCAGTACCGGTGTATATTTGGATCATGTTGTATATTTGGATAGTTCTATATTTATATATCTACTGGCATCATTTTGTGATTATAGCATTATTTCCTTTTATGTTAAGTTGGACCACACAAGTCTAAAATCCTAGCCATAATAAGAATTTTATTGTTTTCTTTGATAGGAAAATCGAAAGTCGGTGAAGTCGATGCGTCAACATCATCATGTTCAGCAGCACAGAATGAAGATGAAGGCACTAACCAAGAGGAAGGACGTCATTTAAGCACTGAAGAAATAATTGCCCTTGAAGATGACGATCCTGAGGTAGAGGAGGTTGCTGGGACAACAGGAAAGAGGAAGAAAAGGTGCACATATGTTGTGTGGCAATATTTTACTAAGAAGGTAGAGGTAGTAGAGGTTGAAGGCAAGAAGTATGAGCAGCTGTGGGGTTATTGCAACTTCCCAAGGTGCAAGCAAAGGTACAGAGCTGAGTCTGTCAATGGAACAAATGCATTTCGGAGCCATTTGAGATCAACCCACAGTCTTGTTAAAGGTCAGTTGCAGCTCAAGGCTGAAAAAGACAGTGGAAAAGATGTTACCAATATTCAGCCTTTCAAGTATGACCTTGGGACTAGTCTCAAGAAATTCTATTTGGCAATAATCATGCATGAATACCCATTCAATATTGTTGAGCATGACTACTTTGTGGATTTCCATAAGTCTTTGCGTCCAAGCTTTGCCTTCAAGTCGAGGGTCACTGCTAGAAAAGATATAATGGACATACATATAGAAGAAAAAGATAAGTTGTATGCCGACTTGAAAAAAGTTCCATGTCGCTTCAGTGCAACTATGGATGTATGGACATCATGTCAGAACAAAAGTTACATGTGTGTGACCTTGCATTGGATAGATGATGCGTGGAAAATTCAAAAGAGGATTGTTGCTTTGTTTCGTCTAGAAGGACGACACACTGGCCATAGGTTGGCAGAGGCCGTTACTGAAGTATTCGTTAAATGGTTTGTGGAGAAGAAAATATTTGCCTTGTGTCACGCGCCTAATAGGGCGCCTCCCTAGCCCTGGCCAATGGGACAACCGCGGCCCAGGACGTGGTACTGTAGCGCCGCGCACTGTAGCGCCGCCGCCGCTAACTCGGAGTTTCCTTCTACCGGAAGGAATTAGAAAATAAGAAATAAAGGAATAGAAATAAATTAGGTGATTGAGTTGGTTTAGGAAAGAGATTCCAATCTATAAGGAAATCTCTCTTAGTTTACTTGGGGATACAAGTCCATTAGGGACTATAAATATAGGGCTATTGTACCTATTGAAAATTAAGAAAGAAAAGAGCCTTTTGGCTTATCCCTCAGCTCTCAAGCTCTTGGCGTCTCTCTCTCAAACCCTAGCCGCCACCTCTCCTTCTCCATTGCCACCCATAGCCAGCCCCCACCACCATAGCCGCCGCCCTACACCTCCCCAACCCTGGGGACGTGTTACATCTGGTATCAGGAGACCGGTCTGATCCTGCAATGGCTGCCACCACCACCAACGTGCAACAGCTAACCCAGAACTTCGACGACGAGCTCGCCGAACTGGACTCACGCCTACTCGCCTTTGAGAAAGCATGCGGCTACGGCGACACCAGCATCACCAACAATAGCAGCAGCCCGCTGCTACCCAACGTCGCTCCGATCATCAATCTCGGGGCTACCATTGCCGCCAACAGCAACAGCAGCCCGCTGTTGTCCTATGCCGCCGAACCCTCGCTGCCTGCTGCACCTAGCAGCGAAGACGCAGCCAGCCACATCACAGCCGGCTACCTCCACGACGACGCTCCGATCATCAACCTTGGGGCTACCATCGCCGCTAATAGTAGCAGCAGCCCGCTGCTACCCGACGCCGCCAAACCCTCACTGCTTGCTGCACCTCGCAGCGAAGATGTAACCAGCCACGTCGCTGCCGGCCATCTCCACGGTGACCTCACCAACAAGATTGGGGACAATGACGACGAGTATCCACGCCCCGAGAAGATCCCCTCGGCTACGACAACAACAACAACAACGCGGCCAGCACTGCAGCCACCACTGCTGCTGTGCCAACCCTTGCTTGGTCGGCGCCCAGCCAGCCCCGTGGCTGCCCAATCAGCCCCGGACGACATCCAACTTCTACAGCCAGTCTTCTGGTAGCCAACACAGCAGGCGCCCACACCTCCACCGCCGCAGCCAGCCATCTAGCCGCCAGCGCAACAGGTGCCCCCATCTACATCTCAGAAATGCCTGATCATGTTGTCAATGCCACTACAGCCACCGCTCCAGTCCACCGTCACAACCCGGCTGACAACCCTGACGTACATTGGCTACACAGACACATCACCGTGGATCTCCCGAATGCAACTCCTCTTCAAGCTGTAGTGCATCCCGACAGATCAACATGTTCGGTATGTAGTTTTTCCCTCGACAAATGCGGCGAACTTCATCTGACGTACCGTCTGCCTCCTTGGCCCGCCCATGGACCAAAAAACGCTCAGCGACCTTGCTCCGCCTCGACGCACCGACACCATGTACAAGTACACCAACAACTTTGTCGTGTTCGTGCTACATGTCAGCATCACCAGCGAGCTCCACCAGATCAACCTCTTCATCGTCGGTCTGCAAGATCCACTCCAAGAGCACCTCGCACCTCCAAACGGCAACGCCGCAGCAGCCATCCCCAACAACGACGCCAACTACAACCTCACGAGACAACAGGACGCTCAACCTGACGACATCACCAACACGGTCATCCTCAACCAGCTCTACCTCGCCGCCTTGGATGCGTACAACCTCCAGATCATCCCTGCCATCGCAATCAATGCAGTGGCACCAGCATGGCCACCCCAACAAGGCGTCAGCTTCTACAACAGCACACCGGCAACTTCTTCATTGATGTAGGAGCTACTGGAACATTTAGGGACGACATCCACCAAGGCGTTCCCCCCACGCGCCTTGCTAATCGAGGACCAGCCACAGCCCATCCTCTCATCAGCAACCGTCGTCTTCTTCAACAACAACAGCGACTACAACACGAGTGACCTCGTCTTCGTCATCCTAGAGCACTTGGCCACATCACCCCCATCCCTGCGAACATGTACCACAGGGCAAGTCATTGTCGGATAGGTATACAACCTTCCTCAGTCGCTGGAGGTGATACACTTCCCTAGAGTCCTACCAAGCGCCAACCCAGATGGGCGCTTCCACACCTCAGCACCCCTGCTGCTCCTGGTGGATTTGCTGGACGCACTACTACTCAGCAAACCCGCAAACATGAGGCCACCGGCGCTCCGTCTACACCCATCACCAACAGCACCAGATGACAACGCCCCTCCATCGGCCATCCTCCTGGGGCACCTAGGGCCGCAGACCATCGTCTCGCCGACCATGGTCTTCCTCCTCGATACCCTCGAATGCCAACTCCTCCGTGACAGGGACGTCCACAGTCCTCAAACACTCATGGAAAAATCTGGACTACTTACCACCATCACCACCATAGGTGGCACGGCAAATCGATCAAGTGACCTTCACTGACTTCGGTAGGTACTTCTACCTGCAAGCACCATCACAGCACCAACCGACCTCGCTGGACTTCCTCCTTGCCATTCGGCGAATGATAAACCAGCACCTCATCGCCAAGAACCTCCACGCCATAGCAACCTCGATGCTCCTCTCCGCGGAAAATGGCTACATCAACACACATCACAACCCTGGAGACGGCCACCCCTTCATCAACACTCATGACAACGCCACCAGCGTGCAGACCAAGCTAAAGTACTTCATCGTCAGAAGGAGCCTTCCTTCCCTAGCAACATCAACAATCAAGTGAGGTTACAGCACGAGGACGCGCCTGCCTCACGAAAGGGGGGGGTGATGTCACGCGCCTAATAGGGCGCCTCCCCAGCCCTGGCCAATGGGACAACCGCGGCCCAGGACGTGGTACTGTAGCGCCGCCGCCGCTGACTCGGAGTTTCCTTCCATTGGAAGGAATTAGAAAATAAGAAATAAAGGAATAGAAATAAATTAGGTGATTGAGTTGGTTTAGGAAAGAGATTCCAATCTATAAGGAAATCTCTCTTAGTTTACTTGGGTTACAAGTCCATTAGGGACTATAAATATAGGGCTATTGTACCTATTGAAAATTAAGAAAGAAAAGAGCCTTTTGGCTTATCCCTCAGCTCTCAAGCTCTTGGCGCCTCTCTCCCAAACCCTAGCCGCCACCTCTCCTTCTCCATTGCCGCCCACAACCAGCCTCCACCACCATAGCCGCCACCCTACACCTCCCCAACCCTGGGAACGTGTTACACCTTGACTTTGGACAATGTATCAAATAATTTAGTAGCAGCCACTGATATTATTGAAGATCTTAAATTGAATGGAAATGGTTCTTTGGTTTGTGATGGCATATTTTTTCACATTAGATGTGCATGCCACATACTTAACTTGGTTGCTAGAGATGGGATGGCTGTTATTTCAAAAGCACTAGAAAAGATTAAAGCATTGGTATTGACTGTGAAGGTGATGAGTAAAGGTCTGATCTTCCGAGAGGTATCTGGTAAGTTCGATTAGTGGAGATCTCGACATTGGCGATCCAGCTTCAAATCAGACACGATTCGAACCCTGCAACCGTTACACCACTGCTCCATTGGTTATCAACCAAGCACAACTTGATTGACCTCGCCAAGAAGGCTTTTCCTGCAAGCGAATCGAAGAGCACAAGCAAGAAAGTAAAACACGCAATTTGAAATTGCAAATATGAACGATGCGAATATCAATAGAGGGTTCGAGAACTCGGTTCCAAAGGACTAATCGACACAGTGGAGGAGATCAAGAACAGGGGCCCTGGATCACTGTAAAAGGATTTGTCACCACAGTTACAATGAACGATTCAGTTTCTCGATAGAAAACTAAACTCTAAACAAAACCCAATCGTCTAGCAGCAGCGGCAACGACTGTGTTTATAGTTTAAGACTTGACCTAGGGTTGGGGACGGCCAGGGGTTGGGCACCCACAACTTGGACTTAAGGCCCGACACGATACATGGCCAAGTTGGTCCAAATAGGTGACGCAGCAACTTGCCGTGGTCACACAGAATGATCCATGTACCTTCTGGAGCTGGGGCCAGATCCAAAATGATGGCGTCGTTGTCCCCTTTCCAACGCATCCAAGAATGCCCTGTTTTGATGTCGTATGAGAAAGTTATGACCGAAACAGTGACGACGTGTCTGCTGAATCCGAGGGTGACGTGGCAGCTGAGTTGGAGACGAATTAGAACTTGGGGAAGACCATAGCGTCGGTGTGTCCAGCGTGGCGATGTCCTCATCAGAAGGGCTCTCCCTTGCAATGGGAGGAGCTTATGAATTGTGCAACTGAGTGTGGATTGGATAAATCAAAGGGCATTCAACTTGATGTCTCAACTAGGTGGAACTCAACTTATTTGATGCTTAGGGATGCATTGTACTACAAGGCTGCTTTCATTAGGCTCAAGTTGCAAATTGCCGGAAGTATGAGAAAATTTCTCCCTCTGATACTGATTAGGGTATGACTGCTACAATTTTTCAGTCCTTGGAAATATTTTATGATCTTACTCAACTGCTTTCTGGTACCTCATATCCCACTGCAAATCTGTTCTATAGAGGCTTCTGTGAGATAAGAGAGTTGCTTAGTAAATGGATCAATCACAAGAACTTGACTATTAGGCAAATGGCAACTGCCATGAGTGAAAAGTTTAAAAAATACTAGGAATGTTCTAGTACAAGTCTTGCTGTAGCATGCTTTTTTTTATCCTAGGTATAAAAAGAAGATTGTAGGATTCTACATGAGAAAGTTTGCTGGTGACTACTATCAAGTTCAGCTTGAAGAGTTTGTTACTGTTGTAAAGAAGTTGTACCAATTTTATAGTGCTTCTAAACCTGCTTCTTCAAGTACTACTGTGGGCGTGGATGCGGATGCTAGCCCAGCAGAAACATTAGGTGCCAAACGATATTCTGAACTTGAGAGCTTCTTGTATGATGATTCTGGATCTGATGGAAATGACTCAAATGAGTTAGACTTATACATGGTAGAGCCACTGTTGAAGCAAGATTCATTTGATATTTTGGCTTATTGGAAGAACAATACAGACAAGTACCCTATTCTTTCACAAATTGCTTGTGATTTGATGGCCATACAAGTGTCCACAGTTGCTTCTGAGTCCGCATTTAGTGCTGCTGGCCGAGTACTTGATCCTTATCGTAACTGTCTTGACCCTGAAATGGTACAAGCACTTGCCTGCAGCAAGGATTGGATACATGCAACAACAAAAGGTACTAATTTTCTAAATTATTCAATTGAATTGTCCAAATATATGCGGTGTACAGGTGCTGATCATCTATTCATCTATGTCTTTTTTTTAGATCGTAAATATGTTCCATCCATAGCAGTTGATCTAAAACCACAAGACATCGACTCTGCGGCCCCAAGTGCTCCCCTAAATGATGAGGTATGCCGTATGCGTTATACATTGTAGCAGCCTTATATTTGCAACATTTAGCAATAACTTGTGACCAAAAAAATCAGCACAACCATATACTTGCATTATTCAGCTTGTGTTAACTATATGCGATGGCAGTGAAAGTGATCCTGACGAGATGGATGATGCTGCAGAGCTGTGATGGAGGGAGATCTGTGAAGAATATGCCATGTTATTATGTGATGTACTGTGCTATGTTCATGCCACTCATTTTAATTTGCTAGTTGTGATCCGAACTAAGTGTCACAATGTTAGTGCGTCTGTCTATGCGTGGACAGTAAATCCTAAACTATTTTCATTTGTGTCTGAATCTCTAAATTTATGCTTTGCCTATTTTTCATCACCAAAGATGTGTGTGATTGTGATTGTGATTATGAGTATAAAGATGTGTGATATTCCAGCTTAAGTTTCCGGCTTCCGCCCCATTTCCGTTGAATTTCCGATCGTATTGGTTTGTTTCCGTGCATCCGCATATCCCGATTCCGTTCCCAAACCCGCATTTTCCGAACCCGATCTCGTTTCCGCCAACAAATATAGAAATGAAAGTAGAAATAGGGTTTTTCTGTCCGTTTCCGTCCTATCTCCGTGGCAGACTGGCAGCCTCTAGTTTTTTCCCCAGAGAAATTGCGCGGTGGGGACGAACTCCTCCGCCTTTGCCGCGGGGCCCACCACCTCACGGGACCCTCCCGCCAGTCTGGCTGCCCTTCTCCGCCCCCGCACTAGTCCCTCCCGTGTATAAATCGGCACCCTCCCTAGGCGGTGGCTTCCCTGATCTATTCCAATCCCTCATCCCCAGTCGCCTCGAAGGAGTTCTCCCGCAAGCGAAGCAAAGGAGCGTCCCTCGATCCTCCCAAGGTATGCGAGTTCTCGACCCCTCTCCTATGATTCCCCTGTTCGTGCTCGTCGCGGATCTGTTTCATCATTAGGGTTTTCTTAGGGTCTGGTTAGGTCATGAGGCGACAGGCTACGCCTTTAACTGTCTCACGCCCTGTGATCTGTAATCAGTTTACGGGTAGAGGTGTAGATCTGCTGGCTGTGATAGGTTATTTGGTGTCGATCTGTGCTCGTGTGATTTCACATATTGATTTGAGTTCGAGCAGATATGACATGGTCGTACAGTTTGGTTCGCTCTCCGTGCTAGGTTGGGCTGATGTTGGCACGCGCGTGATCCCGCTGCCGGAGCGGCTGGACCTGCATTTTATTGTTGGAGTCACGTTACTGTCATGTGAATTGGTTTAGATTGTTGGTTAGATTCATCTAGATAACTCTGTTCAGATGGATACTTGATTCATGTTTGCTCTTTATTAATATTCTCATCAAGATTTATTAATAATTTCATCTTGATTAGTTTATAGGCATGATATGACTTCTGCTCATATGCCTGATGATGATCACTGATTGCTGTGGATAGGTTAGTTCATCATGGATACTATGTCATGGCTCATGTAGATATTGCTGCACAGCTGCACAATTGCTAATTTGCATCTTGAAATGTTTTTTTTACTATATATATTCAGGAGGCGCAAGCCTCTACTGGACATCCTGAATATGTTACTCATGTAGATTGGGTTTTGCTGAATTGTTGTACCCGATCAGGCAATATATATCATGGGTTGCCAAATTTGTATCTGGTAGTTTAAAGTTCAAATGCTAATGGTTCTGTTGCTGCTTATTATTATGATATAAGCTTTAAATTTAGTTGTCAACTCTAACCTAGAGTGTATGATGCTGGACAGCTAATATTCCGTGGGATATTTTTCTTTCTGTCTAGATTTGGCCAGTTTTCGTATAGCAATTTTCTGTATATTCCGTAGTTCTGTTTTTATGTTGGCTCACCTTTTTTATTTCTCTTGACGTTTGCAGATGCAGATCTTTGTTAAGACCCTCACCGGCAAGACCATCACCCTCGAGGTTGAGTCCTCGGACACCATTGACAATGTCAAGGCTAAGATCCAGGACAAGGAAGGCATTCCTCCGGATCAGCAGAGGCTCATCTTCGCTGGCAAGCAGCTTGAGGACGGCCGTACCCTTGCTGACTACAACATCCAGAAGGAGTCCACCCTCCATCTGGTGCTCAGGCTCAGGGGAGGCATGCAGATCTTCGTCAAGACCCTCACTAGCAAGACCATCAAGCTTGAGGTCGAGTCTTCTGACACGATCGACAACGTGAAGGCCAAGATCCAGGACAAGGAGGGCATCCCCCCAGACCAGCAACGTCTCATCTTCGCTGGCAAGCAACTTGAGGATGGCCGTACCCTTGCTGACTACAACATCCAGAAGGAGTCGACACTCCACCTTGTGCTCAGGCTCAGGGGTGGTATGTAGATCTTTGTCAAGACCCTCACTGGCAAGACCATCACGCTTGAGGTTGAGTCCTCAGACACGATACACAATGTGAAGGCCAAGATTCAGGACAAGGAGGGCATCCCCCCGGACCAGCAGCGTCTCATCTTTGCTGGCAAGCAGCATGAGGATGGACGTACCCTTGCTGACTACAACATCCAGAAGGAGTCGACGCTTCACTTGGTGCTCCGCCTGCGTGGTGGTATGCAGATCTTTGTGAAGACCCTCACTGGCAAGACCATCACTCTAGAGGTTGAGTCCTCGGACACCATTGACAATGTGTAGGCCAAGATCTAGGACAAGGAGGGCATCCCCCTGACCAGCAGCGTCTGATCTTTGCTGGCAAGCAGCTGGAGGATGGCCGCACCCTGGCGGACTACAACATCCAGAAGGAGTCCACCCTGCACCTGGTGCTCCGGCTTCGTGGTGGGCAGTAAGTCCCGCTGGGCCATGTCGTCCCTAGGTTCACAAGTCTGGTGATGCGCCCCCAATGAAATTGTCCGCTCCGTGTCATGGCTGAGTCGTGTGTCCTCTTGTTATCATGTTCGATGCAGAGTCCTATGTGCTGCTTGGTTGTGCTCGTGAACGTGTGCTGCTGTGCAGCAGCTTTGGTTGAACTATGTGTTGAAGAAATAAGTGAACCCTAAACTTCTCTACATGCTTGTTAATTACGATTTCTAGATATGCCCTTGTTTGGTATGCTCATGTTTGTTTGAAGCACTGATCTGTGTAAGGTTCTAGATGGTTAGAGGGGGGTGAATAGCCTATAAAAAAATCTACAAATAACACTAAGCAAACTTGTTAGAATAACAAACGGCGTAAAGCGAGTTTTGCTTAGCCAAGGGTTATGATGCAAGCCTCCTATCCACAAGTCTAGTAGATTATGATCTCTAGTTCACACAAGAGCTATGTCACTAATTTTACACTAGAGAGCAAGCTAACGACACTACTTGAAAAGCTACCACTAGAGCTACACAAGACAATCTAGTAAATGTAAGTGCAAGAGAGGATCATGATTCTTATACCGACGATGGAGTGAAGATGTTGCCAATCACCGAGATGATATACAATCAATCAATATTGACAACAACACAAAATGAAGACCAATCACCGGGAGATAAGAGACACAATATTTTTGTTCACCCGGTGTTCACTTGTGCACCGACAAGCTACGTCACCGGTTGTGTTGACCAACACTTAGATGGTTTCCCGGTGTGACCCTCAAGTCACTTGCCCCTCAAGGCACGCCCCGCAAGGCACCGCAAGACACCACTCTCAAGTGAGGTAACTCAATGACACGCGGATTCCACTAGAGTTGCTTTTGGCGTCTCGCTGAGGAAAGCACAAGAACCTCTCACAATCAACCAGAGGTGACCAAGAACAATCACCTTCTCTTGCCAACGCCTCCAACAATCTCCAAGCCGGCTAGGAGCGGTACTCTCCAAAAGTAACAAGAAATCCACCGGCTAAACCACCCACAAGTGCCACTAGATGCCCTCAAGCTATGCAAATGCACTTTGGGATCACTCAATCTCACCTTTGATTTGCAATCAAGCAAGAGAGATGAGTGGGAGGAGAAGCTTTAGCTCAAAGGATGCACAAGAGTGTTAGAAATGCCAAGAGAGCTCCTCAAGGGCTGGCCAACATGTATTTATAACTCCCATCCTCGAAACTAGTCGTTACCCCCTTTACTGGGCAAAACACGCGTCGACCGGACGCGCCGGTCGAACTGACCAGATGCGCTGCACCGCGTCCGGTCGCCCTGCGCCATCCACGTGTCCAACCAGATTCAACCGCGGCCGCCAGAATTCAACGGTCGACTCAGCGCCCCAACAGTCATCGCGCGACCGGACATGCTGCTCAACCGACCGGACGCGCCGATCACATAGCGCCGCGTGCCCGCGACGCATCGACAGAACGCGCTCCACGCAACGACCAGACGCGACAGTGCCAGCGTTCGGTCCGAGTCTAGTAAGCTCCCTTCACGATCGGACGCGTCCGATCGCATGTGACCGGACGCGCCGCGCGTCCGCTCAGCCCTTCGCCACGCACTATTCCTCTGGTGCCCGATCGGACGCTCCGGTTTCGCGAGGGATCGGACGCGTCGGTTGCAAACCCTAGCCCGCGTGCCTGATTGCAGCGTTGTACTGACCGGACGCGTCCGGTCAAACCGAGACCGCGTCCGGTGCAACGTCCGATCACCCTGGTGATCTCCGTTCGCCTTCGTTTCTTTTCCGACTACCTGCGTAGTGGAAAATAGGCATTTCATTTCCCTGAAATTGCGTGAATCCCACCTCGCAAGCTCGGTGGGAGGGAGAGAGGGACCCAAACCCATCTCTACCCTGCAATCCACAGCACGACCAACACCACCTTTGCAAATGTGCCAACACCACCAAGTGTACATCTTCATGTGCTTGTGTGTTAACCTTTTCTCAATCATTTTCAAAGGTTTTCCAGTTAGCTCACTAGGCCCTACATGCAATGCACTTCATGAATTTACCTAGTGGCACTCGTGTGTCGAATAACCGATAAGACTTCCCCTCTTAATAGTTCGGCTATCGACCCTAAACCACTCACACCCTCTATGGTGTCTTGAGTGCAAAACAAAATGGTCCTATGGTTATACCTTTGCCTTGAGCCCATTTTGTTTCTCCAAATGATATGATCCACTTCATATCAACATATGACCGTCTCGATCTATCGACCTTGACTTCACTTGCTCTTCACCGTTGCATCGGTCCGTCGGCGCCAAGTCTTGCTCAAGCTTCACCATCGCATGGTCCTTCGCTTTGAAGCCTCGACTTGCCCTTCACCTTCACAACCGGTTCATCGAGCCAAGCCTCATCTTGGTCTTCACCATCTTGGTCACATGAGTCAATGTCATGTCTCATATTCAATGATCACCTTTATCTAAATCATCCACTTAGATACAATGGTTAGTCCTAGGTTTCATCAATTAGCCAAAACCAAACTAGGGACTTTCAATCTGTTCTTGGTGCAAGTTTTACAATGCAGCTACTGAAACGCTTCAGTTGGTTGTGATGGATGCACTGGGTTTAGAATTGATATATTTCAGATCAAGGCCTTCCGTGGAGTGGCTTGTCGATGCAATCTTCGTTTGTTCATTTGCAATTTGTGTCTCCTTGTTGTAATTCATACTCAGATTGGAAGCTAACTAAACTGAACAGAACTTTGAACATGACTACTTAAATAGATCGAGTACCATTTGCATCTGAATATTGCATTAAGTTTTCTATTTTCATAACGGAAATACACGAAGAAAAAGAAAAGGAAAAATGCAACGAAAATACATCGAACGTTTTCTCGAGAAAGATAACAAAAACATACTCCATTCTTGAAAAGGTAATAATATTTTTTTTGATCAGTCAGGAGGGGAGAATCCCCCACCTGAATTTTCATTGATCATGTGGCTCTTGAATCCTAATAGTACAAAAATATGTTTTAGGCTTAGCATTGTGCACACATCGCGCTGCTTGATGAAACTGAAAAACCGAAAACACAAAGAGGAAACAAAGAACTCCCATGAAAAACAGACTAAGGAAAAGCTAGACACAAGTCGAAAGACGCCAACCGAATATCAACTTGCGCCCCCGCCGAACAGCATACTCGCCGGTTTCACCATGACCATTGTGCCCTCCACCATTCCTGATGGTGACATCCTCCAGCACATCCGGGCCCACACCACCTGGCATTTGATATTCTGGCACCATGACAACGGACACGCAAGCCCAGGATCATCGGACACGACAACCTCCCATGGAAATGATGGTAACATCCTCCAGCACATCCGGGTCCACATACCACCATCCAACGCCGTCCACTTGGAGGGGAATGGCGGCAGCGGTGGAACACCACCCGACATTTGATATTCTGGCACCATCAAGGAGAGCGCCAACGGAGCAGAGACGCCAGAGGAGGACACTCGTCGAAACAACAGCAACAACTTACTGCCAGGCCCAGCCTCACCCAAGAGAGAAGCAGGAAGCAAGCCAAGGAGAGATAGGTCTGAGCTAGCTCCTCCTTGGTGGTGCCTCCAAGAAGGATGTGACGTCGAAAACGCCACCACCACCGGCTCCAGATAACTAGAACTAGGTTTTCACCAGGAGGAGAGGGACAAACTGTAGCCATAGACTGGGGACCTATACATTGACGCCTCCAAGGAGGTAACGACGCTAGATAACGTCGCCGCCAATCACATAGACATGGTCGTGCAAGGCTTTCGCCTAAGGTCCCCAACCAACGCTCAGATGGCGCTCCATGGGCGCGCAACCCTGCTGCCGGCAAGCCCATGGCCAAATTGCGCGCACCGTGTCGCTGCTGGCCCTGCGAAGAACACGAAGAAAGAAACACGGGCACGCTGCCCCACCGTCGGCATGCCCACGGCCGAACTGCACACCGTGCGCCTTCTCTGCTGCAAGGCCCTCCGGCTGAAATCCGCGTGCGCCCGCCGCCAGTGCCTCGCGTCGGCACAACGAACAGAACGTCCGTGGCGCCAGGGAGGAGGAGGGACCTCCAGCGGGCGGCCGCCGCCGTGAAGTGGCTCTCGGCCCATGGAGGCCGCTGCCGTGGAGAGCAGCAGTCGGCCGCTGCACCCGCCACGGTGCAGTCCGCGTCCGACCCCGACGAGGAGAGGCCGCCGCCGTGGAGGGCAGCAGCCGGCCATCATGTCCGACGCGGAGCAGACCGCGTCCGCGCGCACACCCGCTCAGCACGAGCGTCGCCGCCGGGAGTTGCCTACCAGTGCCCGCCGCCCACCAGCGACAGTCACCTGCCGCGCGCTGGTCTCGAGCAGGTAGATCCGGGGCTAGGACCGCCGGATCCGGGGCAAGGGGGGCGGATCTGGTGTACCCGGCCACCTTGCTCATCGCCGCCCGCCCTTTGCCGCTGCTGTGGATTTGTGGAAGAGAGAGAGGTGGGAGAGGAGCAGCAGGGGAGGAGAGGGGGTGCGAACAGGGCAGGCCTTTTGGCTGCACCGTCGCTGGCCGCCGCCGCCGCACCCGATGGCAGCAGCGACGGCCGGGGAGGAGGGGGGCGGCGGGCTTTTTGGTGGGCGGCGCTGGTCGCCCTCGCGTCACCTCGGGAGAGAGACGACCGTCGTTGCTAGATTCTTAATCAATGTTATCCTGATTTGCCAGTTGCCACTCGTAGGGCTGCATCAAAATCAAGCAGGCTAAGGAAGTCTGTTCGCTGACAAACAAAAAAGAACTGCGCATGTCGACAGCGAGTGTGTACTCGATCTGATATGTAGCATTTTGATTACCCGTTTGCGAATGGGCTTAGAAACTTCTTCAATTTTCTTTTCACCCTTGTGGCATTGAACGGGATAGGTTTGCATGCTTTTGCAGCGCATTTTTTGAATTCTTGTATGAGGCAACTTGATGTACCGCTAGAGTGCTAGCGTATAATCATCGTTCCATCAATATCAGCCATTCACCCAAGAGCAGCTAAAACTAAAGAGAAGACAGACTGCGATGCGAGTTGAGAGAGATCTCAACCAGTCAACCCGGAATTGCAAATCGAACAGACATGTCATCTGATCATGGATAACATGGGCCGAGGTGACGTTTTCCTTGGGTAACATGGGCCGCACAGGGGCTTCGGCCTATGCTGGGGCCATTTGAAAGGGTGTCGACAAGATCACTACGACTAAAAGCCGAGTTACGTACATAACGCACTCCACCAGAAAATTTGATCAAACTTTTGTATATAGTTTGATTTAGGACAAGTTTGGATTCCTCGAATTTTACTTCCTTGGTCCTATTGTACAAAGATATTAGAGTGCAAAATTTGTATCAAAATATGGGTATTCTAGATCATAGTTCTCAAGGTGTCCAGGCGCTCCCCCATCGCCTTGCAGAATGGGCGCCTAGGCGGGCAAGGCGGGCGCCTAGGCGTCTAGACGGTGGTACATCGCCGTGCCTCGCCTTTACGCCTTAAGAACTATGTTCTAGATCATCAACCCTCTTTTACTGTCTTTTTCTAGAAAATATTGAGATTCCTTTTAAGCTTAGCATCGACCAAGACAACCAGCACTAAATAAGGAAAATAACAACTGAACTATAGTTCCTCTATTTTAATTAGTGAGGAGTAAGGTGATCTCTAGTCAAGCTCCTTATTTTCTACTTCATCCGTTTTAAATTATAAGACATTTTATCATTTCTAGATTCATAATTTTAATCATGTATCTAGATGTAACATGTATCTAGGTGCATAGTAAAAGTTATGAATCTAGAAAAGTTAAAACGTCTTATAATTTAGAACGAATGGAGTAAAAATTACTTGAATCTCTCATATTACAGGACGGAAGAGGTAGGAGAGATGAAATATATGTTTTCTATATAAGTGGGATCGAGATCCTTGTTCTGAAAATGAATATAACACTTAGGCCAGGTCCAACGCGGGCTAACAAGTTTATTAGCTTGAACAAAAAGTAGGAATACATGTAGGCATGAAGGGTGCATGACTCTCAAATTCCCAATGCAAACTCCCAGAAACTGAGGTCTCTTTTTTCTTTAGTTTTTTTTCTAACGCTTTGCAGAGCAGGACCGTCCCGCAACCACACAACACGCTCTGGACTGCTGCCGTTGTATCTTTTGCATGAGACATTAAGCCCGTTCGGCTGAAATTATAAGCCGGCTGAAAAATACTGTTGGCTGATTTTTTTAGAGAAAAATACTGTTCTGGCTGAAAAAACAAGCCGAATAAGACGGATTATAAGCCAGATTGATGTTTTGCGGCCACAATACACCTTGACATAGAGGACCGATGCGGATGTGGCCATTGAGGCACTGGAGCGTGGGAAGCCAAGTACTCTCTCCGTTCTAAAAAAATAAAGTTATTTTGGACAGTGATACGGTCTTCAAAACATAACCTTGACTCCTTGTTTTTATAAAAATATTTTATCAAAAAGTGATATGTGTATATTTTTATGAAAGTATTTTTCAAGACAAATCTATTTATATGGTTTTCATATTTCCAAACTCAATAATTTAAAAGTTATTCATTATTTATATTTCTATTGTTTGACCCAAGCCTTGTCAAAACGACCTATTTTTTTTTTTAAGTACGGAAGGAGTATGCCGAACTCTCGCAAAATATCAGGTCTTGCATTGATTGATTGATGGAGGTTTAGGCGTCACTATAACGGTGTTTATCTCGCCGTCTACCCTTTAACGGCCACCAACCGCATGCAGCAAACGGCGTGACCATCGTCATATATCCTTGGCAGCCTCTCTGCCTTTTTTTTCTTCCGGAAGAAATTGATTGTGCGGTGGGGACGAACTCCACGACACCACAACGCAACCGCCTCTCGCCGCGGGGCCACTGCCTCACGGGACCCACCCGTGTGGGTCTGGCCGTCTCCGCTCCCCTCCCGTGTATAAATTGGCACCACCCCCGCAGCCTCGCGGGGTGCTTCCTCATCCATCTAATCCTCTCGAACAAATTCTCAAGCGAATTCGTCTCTCCCGATCCTCTCAAGGTATGCCAGTTCTTGATCCTCTCGTATGATTCCCTGTTTTTCCTGTTCGTGTTCGTCATGGATCTCTTTGATTAGGGTCTGGCTAGGTCGTGAGGCGATGCTTTTAGGCTTCTATTACTGCTCGCGCTCTGCAATCTGTAGTCGATTTGCGGGAGAGGTGTAGATCCGCGGGCTGTGATGATGCTATTGACGTTGATCTGCGGGTAGAGGTGTAGATCTGCGGGCTGTGATGAGATTATCGGTGTTCATATGTGCTCCGCGATTTTGCATGTTATAAGAGTTCAAGCACGGGCAGATATGATATGGCTCTACAGGTTGAGGGTTGGGCTGATGTTGGCATGCGTGTCATCTTGCTGCCGTACCTGCGTTTTATTGTTGGATCACGATTGGGTTATGTGATTTGTTTAGATTGTTGATTCGATTCATCTAGATCTGCTGTTCATAGGATGCTTCCTGATTGCTGGTTGTTCTCCATATAATTTCATCAAGATTAGTGGCTTATTTATGCTCATACGTATGATGTGGCTATTGAACTTGTTTGGTTGCTAACCAGACAACCTTGTCTGGCACACGGAGAATCCCCAGCGTCTGATTTTGGTTGCCTGGGGACAGGGACACGATTGCTGCCTGGTGGTTGGTTGCCTGGGAGGCTTTCAACCAAGCAATCTGTGTGCCTGATTATGATAGCTGATTGCTGTGGTATTAAATTAAATAGCTTCATTACGGATTCTGTGTATCGCGTATGTTGATACAGCTGCACAGCTGCACAATTGCTTAATTGGATCCTCTGTGCCACTCATGTAGCGCTTTTTGCTAATTTGTCGTAGCCCTGTATATCATGTGTTTTTACACTCGATTTTATGGTACTTCAAAGCTATTAAATATTATATTTCTGGTACTTGCTAGGATAATTTGCTTCAAATTTAGTTGTCTATCTTACAATATAGGCTGTGGAGTTGTTAATATTCATGGGATGTTGATTCTTTTTCTGTTGACATTTAGTCGGTCTCCCGTAGTAATTTTCTGTGTCCTTAGCAGTACTGTTTATGCTTACCAGACTTCTGTTCCTTAATTTTTGCAGATGCAGATCTTCGTTAAGACCCTCACTGGCAAGACCATCACCCTCGAGGTTGAGTCCTCGGACACCATTGACAATGTCAAGGCTAAGATCCAGGACAAGGAAGGCATTCCTCCGGACCAGCAGAGGCTCATCTTTGCCGGCAAGCAGCTGGAGGATGGCCGCACCCTTGCTGACTACAACATCCAGAAGGAGTCCACCCTCCATCTGGTGCTCAGGCTCAGGGGAGGCATGCAGATCTTCGTCAAGACCCTCACTGGCAAGACCATCACGCTTGAGGTTGAGTCTTCTGACACGATCGACAACGTGAAGGCCAAGATCCAGGACAAGGAGGGCATCCCCCCGGACCAGCAGCGTCTCATCTTCGCTGGCAAGCAGCTTGAGGATGGCCGTACCCTTGCTGACTACAACATCCAGAAGGAGTCAACACTCCACCTTGTGCTCAGGCTTAGGGGTGGTATGCAGATCTTTGTCAAGACCTTGACTGGCAAGACCATCACCCTTGAGGTTGAGTCCTCGGACACCATTGACAATGTCAAGGCCAAGATTCAGGACAAGGAGGGCATCCCCCCGGATCAGCAGCGTCTCATCTTTGCCGGGAAACAGCTCGAGGATGGTCGCACCCTTGCTGACTACAACATCCAGAAGGAATCCACCCTTCACCTTGTGCTCAGGCTCAGGGGTGGTATGCAAATCTTTGTGAAGACACTCACTGGCAAGACCATCACTCTGGAGGTTGAGTCCTCGGACACCATTGACAATGTGAAGGCCAAGATTCAGGACAAGGAGGGCATCCCCCCGGACCAGCAGCGTCTCATTTTTGCTGGCAAGCAGCTGGAGGATGGCCGTACCCTTGCTGATTACAACATCCAGAAGGAGTCAACCCTTCACTTGGTGCTCCGCCTGCGTGGTGGTATGCAGATCTTTGTCAAGACCCTCACCGGCAAAACCATCACCCTGGAGGTGGAGTCTTCTGACACCATTGACAATGTGAAGGCGAAGATCCAGGATAAGGAGGGCATCCCCCCAGACCAGCAGCGTTTGATCTTTGCTGGCAAGCAGCTGGAGGATGGCCGCACCTTGGCGGACTACAATATCCAGAAGGAGTCCACCCTCCACCTGGTGCTCCGCCTCCGTGGTGGCCAGTAAGTCCTGCTGGGCTATGTCAGTCCCTGGGTTCACAAGTATGGTGCTGGTGCCTTGTGTGTCTCCCAATGGAGATTGGGAGAATGTCTGTCTTCGTGTCCTGTGGTCCGAGTCCTGGGAGTCTTGTCTCTTGTTTGCCTGTCCGATGCAGAGTCCTATGTTGTCTGGCTATTTGTGAACACTTGCTGCTGTGCGGCAGTTTGGTCAAACTATGGAATGAAGAATAAGTGAACCCTGAAGTTGTGGCTATCAGGCTGTGTTTTTTCATGGTTTCTGGATGCATCCTTGTTATTTGCTACGTTCTTGCTTGTGTAGTGGATGTATCCTTGTGGCTATCTGATCTTTTCTTGGCGTGTTGCTATAGTAATTCTGCTTGTGTTGTAATGCTCGGTTTAAGCCTGGGGATAGGATATTATGCAATTTCTGCTACTGAAACCTCGTTCATGCTGGGTGCTCTGGCTGGATTTAGATTGATTGATATATATGTACACTGTATGTTTCAGGTCAATGTATAGGTGTCTACATGAATTATCATTTCAGTTTGCTTTTCAAGATGTCATTTGTGCTGGCAATGGTCGCATATGTAGTGCCACTGCAATCTTCTGTTGATATGCAAATATGTGCCTACTTGGTTAGTAATTTTAAGTTGTATTTAGATTAGAGGCTGAACTGAGAAAGAAGAAACTTTGAACATGACTAGTTTAGAACAAATATCACTATACCCGAGTATTACACGATTTTCCCTCGTCGATTGTCAGCATCTCAGATTATTTGAAATGACAAGTCTTGGTTTTCTGGACAAGTAATATGTTGCAGGTATGAATCCATTGCTTGATTCTGGATCAATGTTACGCTGATCCTGGAATTGCTGCCCGAGATGCCTAACGCGCACCAATTCCTGTAGCCAATTTGCAATCTGTAGAAACAAAATTGCTTGCTTTACATGGACCAATTTCTGTAGCCAATTTGCAATTTGTAGAAACGAAATTGTCTGCACTTCCCTGCATCAGAATCAAGCAGCCCTGAACTCAAGGTGACAGCAAGTCTGAACTCTGATATAGTGACATGCTCATTTTGACTATCTGTTAGCGAAGCGGGTTGCGATTTTTCAGTCTTCTTTTCATCCTATGTCATAGAACTGGATAGGATTGCATGCTTATGCAGTGCATTGCATTCTTATATGAGGCATCATTTCCAGCCATGCAATGCACCCAAGGTGCTTGGTATGGCCGCCGAGGTGACATTTTCCTTGGGCCATGTGGCCTTGCTCCTTATTGGGCTGGGCCCGATTGACACGGTGTCAACAAGACCGCGACGATGAAAAGCCGAGATAGCCCACGAGAAAAATGAACAAATAAGCACAAACAACCAACTTTACCATCTTATTTATTTATCTTGTAACTTTATTACATTACCACTCAGGCACTCAAGAAAGATACGTAATAACATACTACTACTTATTAACTTACCACGCCATACAAGTTCAACAAGATCCTCGTGCATCACACCTCAGCGCAACGCTAGTAGTAAAAACAAGCAACTTCAGTTTTTTCTTATTTTATATAAGTGATGATCGAAGCAACTCCAGTTGAACCAGCTGCCTTCTCTGCCGGCTAAGCAAGAACCATCTTGAGCACATCCATGGCTGTCCTGGCCGTGGCGGGGTGGGAGGTATCCTTCACCGGGTACGACGCGTCCATGGCGATGCCACACTTGCCCGTGGGCCATGGCACGTTGCGCCTCATGCGGATGTAGCCGGCCTCGCCCCAGTCAGTGCCCCACGAGTTCTTCACGATCCAGTAGTCCCTGCCGTTCTCGCTGCCGTAGCCCACAACCGTGACGCCGTGGTCCAGGTTCGTCCCGCATGGCCCGTTGAAGATGCCCTGCGATTGTTACAAGACAACAGTTCAGTTTCTCCTCCATCCATCTGACGATCTTGGAATGCACCGGTTCCATCTCAACTACTCCGCCTTCCGTTCCATTCCGGGTGCATGCTTACCGAGCTGTAGAGTTGGAACGCACGTCCGCTTGCGTCGATGGCGACGCTGACGGGCTGGATCGCCACCGCCTCCTGCAGCGCAATCTCGCTGTTGCTCTCCACCTCCACGAACCCGTCTATGGTGGCAACCTTTTCATCGTTCTCCTGCATCGAACAATTAATACAATCTCTCCATTATTAGTACTGAAGACTAATGAAGCAAGCAGCTTAACTTTTGATGATGACGACAGTACAGTACCGACCTTGTTGGCATCACAAGTGCCGTCGGTTCCGAGGAATGGGTAGTCGGACTCGGAGTCGATGCCGCCGTTGTCGACGACGTACTGGAAGGCGTTCTCCATCTGCCCGCCGTTGCAGCCGCTGTCCAGGGTGTCGCAGTCGATGATCTCCTGCTCCGACAGCGACACGAGGTTGCCCGTCACGATCGCGTTGACCCCCTCGATCGCCGCCACCGCCGAGAACGCCCAGCACCCACCTGCGCCGCCACAGAGATCATCAGATAAACAGCTGCGAGAATTCTCGCCGAAGAACATGCACGCATGGTGCCGATGGAGTAGACTACGGACCGCATTGTCCTTGGTTCTTGACGTCGGTGACGGCGCCAAACTCGCGCCAGTCGATGGCGTCGGGGAGGTCGCCGCCACGAGGGCGGGGACGACGGTAGCGGGTGCTGCCGCCGCTCCCGACCCTGCTGGCCGCGCTCGCGCTGCTGCGGCGGCCGCGGAAACCGAGGACGCGGCCGCGGTACTCCTCAACGGTGAGGTCGGCGAAGGGGGTGAGGCCGAGGCGGAAGGTGTGGAGCCCGGCGTCCGCCTCCGCGTTGTGCGCGTCGATGTACCGCAGGTTGTCGCGGAAAACCTCCAGCCGCAGCCGGTCCTCGTCGCCGGCCATGTCGCAGTTGTCGCGCGGACGGCCGTGCTTCGACTTCCACGCCTCGTACATACGCCGCACCTCGTCGTCCGCCCGCTCCACCGGCGCCGGAAGGATGGTGTGGGAGTGGCGGGCCAACGCCGTGGCGGCCAACGCCAGTGCCACGGCGAGCGCAAGCAGCGCCATGGCCGGCAAAGGGAGGCGTGTTGGACGCATGGCGATCGCTGGACTGAGATCGAGCTGGGATAGAGATGGATGAGAATTGACAAGACTACTATCTCTGACTGTGAATTGCTGTGTGTGTGACTTTGTGTGTCTTCGTGCAAACGAGGCAGCTGCCATTTTATAGCCACGCGAGGCGACGAAGATCGAACGAACTGGGCCACCCGGCGGGCCCACTATTTTTATAGCCTCCACGTCTCTTCACGACGCCTGTCCTAAACAGAGGGCTGCCGCCATTATCTTCACATGTACGATGATGGCTTGTTGCGACACAGCTATAGAAGCATGTAGCAGGCTAGCAGCCATAACAGTGAATTATGGGATGCATGCATGCCTTGAGAAATTATAAAAATAATAATAAGCCTAGACTGAATGGCACGAGCTAGATTGCATTTCTTTTGTGGGATTATATATGTCATCGTGACGAAAAGATGGGAAGCTATCAAGATTCCAAGAGCAAATACATCGAGTGATGTAAAGGCCTTTTTAAAAAAGGTAGTTTTTGACGTGGGTGCAATAAAACACACACAATCTAGTGAATATTAATTAGTACATTAGATTGCGAGACCTTCGTGTCTAGAAAAAAAAAGCAATTGACCACTTTCACCAACTGTTGCAACTCCAAGTACGATTTCTCGAATGATTAAAAAAAAGTACGATTTCTCGAGAATAAACCAAGTACGGAGCATCAGGTAACCGAGAATAAAACCTGCAAAAAAAGAATAATACCTCCTTGAAATACTAAAATATGACCTCCTTGAAATTCTAAAATATGAATAAATTCCTCGGGCGGTCTCAAACTTGTTGAGTTGTATTATCCTGATCCCTAAACTTATAAATCGCTCGTTTAGGTCCTTTAACTTGTTTGTCGTATCATCCTAGTCCCTAAAATCACAAATCACCTGTTTAAGTCCTCAAACTTGTTCGACTATGTCAATCCGGTCTCTAAATTTGCTACTTGCTAATCACCTATTTAGGTACTTGCATCTCTATTTGCGTCTCACTAGCTGTAAGACCCGAACATACATCGAGAATATAAACAGGTGATTTGTGAGTTTAGGGAGCGGAATGACATAATTGAACAAGTTTGATACCTAAACAGGTGATTTGTGAGTTTATTAGGGACTAGGATGACATGGGCAAACAAGTTTAAGGACTTAAAGGGACAATTTTATGAGTTTAGGAACCGGAATGACACAACGAAAAACCGCCAATGGACTTTGTACTCCTTAAATAATTTCCGGTTAACCAAAGTGCCCAACAGGCCAACACATAGCCGCCAACCTCCCTAACAGGATTATCAGTTTTAATTCTTTACTAAAGTCTCCTAACTAATTGCCAAATATGTTGACATGTTACGGACTGAAATACATGCCATATATGGAAAAAACAAGCGTCTAATTGTCTCCATCTTAATCACAAAAACAACAAGTTTTACTACTCTCTCCATTCCAAACTATAAGGGCCTGTTTGGTTTGGGTGTTAAAGTTTAACAAACACTATAGCACTTTCGTCTTATTTGACAAAAAGTTTCCAATCTTGGACTAATTAGGCTTAATAGATTTGTCTCGTAAATTACTCCTAATCTGTGCCGACATGCATGCAATTAGTCTATATTTAGTACTCCATGCATTTGAGGGAACATTGATGTGATGGGAGTTAAACTTTAACTCCAGGAAACCAAACAGGCCCTAAGATCTTCTAGCTACTAGACATAATTTGTATCTAAATGTGTAGCAAAAACTATGTTCCTACAGAAGCCAGAAAGTCTTATAATTTAAAACAGAGGGAGTACTTTACTATTTTCGCTTAGCAAGATTATATTTTGTAAGCACTACTCAACATAATTATATTTTTTCTGAGTTAGGAAAATTTTGACTTGGGATGAAACTGAAATAACTTGTGTTTTGAAATGGAGAGAGATGAGTAAAGTCTTAAGATTTGAGCAGCCAAAATCTAATTTAGCCGATCAGCATCTTCAGTGGAATCCGCATAAGAAACCCTCACCACATCATCGTCCAAGTTGGATGCTAGTATCAACTAACGTCAACTATTACGTTGTTTGGTTGTGATTGTTTGAAGCACATCTAGTTCTTCTCACGAGATATATCGGCGACACAACTATTCCTCAAAAATATTTTCTTCTGTTTTTTTTAAAAAACTTTAAGTTGCCATTATTATGAGGGGTGTGCGGCATATAATTTGCCACCATAGAGGCCCACCGTCAGTGACTCAAGTGGAGCATATGATATGCCACTCGGATCCATTATTTCCAGTACACATGAGTCTACATAAACAAATACAGTAGGTGATAGTTCATAGATATGATTATCCCATTCTCGAGACCACTGCAAGCAGGTGGATTAGGGAGCTTGAGTCAGATTATCCCCTGTTCGGCGTCCCATTGTTTGAACCTAGCACCCTCCCTGTCTGGACTGCAATCACCTGTCAATTCAGTTAAAAAAGATGTAGTACTATCGCCATCAACATGCTTATCCTAGTATCCTACGATGTATAGGGCCGGTAAAGGCCTCTAATCATGGGTGCTTTGGTTACTCGGATTTGGACGATCCCTCGATCGAGATGGCCGCCGTGGGCAGGACTACTACAGCAGCCACTCGTTTATTTACCCCAAGTTGAGCATCCTTTTGCCATTATTCTAAACGGCACCACGACCACTAATGCCAAGCGAGATCCTGATTGGCACCGTGCACTCTCACCACTCGATTACGCTCAGGCGTGCAACTGCATGCGTCCTATACCTTGTGCGCCGGACGGCGAGACCGCGTCTACTTGCGGCGGCCGCCGCCGCCGCCGGGCTCCGACTGTGGAGCGCGTCCCGCGGCGACGTACGCTTTGTTGGGCAACGCCTTTCTACGAGCCCCTCTCTTCATTTATTTCTTTTTTGCGCAAGAAGAGATCTCTCTTTCATATGCAGAAACGTGCAGTAATTAAAGCATCTTGTCGAGGGATAGAATGATAGATAAGAAACGACGAAATTAAAAGGCCACGAGGGGCCATCATTGGCGGGCGTTCCGGGCAGGAAACAGGGTGCTTTTCCTTGCCCATCTGACCCTGTCTCACTTTTGGGCACGCAGCTCTTGACGTTTGCGTCGTGGCTGTGGATGTCGATTCCACGGAAGATTAAATCGGATGCTTCACGCCTGCACGTGGTGATAATGTGATATTTTTTTAAAAAAATTGTTTTAACTAGTACTAGAAAACATGTTCACACGTTGCAACAAAATGCATCATTTGTTACGCGGTCACATAGATAACTTGCGACTCAGAGATTTATACGATGGTCGTGTTATCAGCTATTCCAATATGATGGGAACTAGGGTTCCCGATCTTCCGAAAGGTTCTGATAACTCTTGATTTGGTGGAGTCACGACACAATTCGATCCGGCTTCCGAACAATTCGGCTCTGAACCCCGCAATCGCAGCACCACGACCCCTCTGGTTACCGACCGACGTTGCACGGTCGACCTCGCCAAAATGGCTAAGTCCTTGCCTGCGAATCGAGAACACACGTAAGAACACAAAGGAATGCAACCAAATTGCAGATGAATGATTAATCTCACAAAGTTGGGGTCTCACAAACCGGCGGTGGCAGCGAAACTGTTATCAACAGAATAATCTAAGCAAAACCCAACCCTAATGTAGGCAGCGACTACTGATTATATAGCCTAAGGGACGTCCAAGGACCCCCTATTCGCGTCCCTGGGAAGCGCCGACACGTTACAAGGCCCAAACGGCCCAAAAGACAGCGACACAGCGCCCTGACAGATTCTGGACGGTGACTTGTTTCGACCACTTGGGTTGGCTTCCTTATAAAATAAGCTTTCCATCCATATATGGATCATCAAAAACGGAGTCTGGACGCGTCCTGAGTGACCAGTTCAAGGCAGACTGGTCCTAGATTCCGAGGTGGACTCGAACTTGATTTAGGCCTCCACCTTGGTGACTCGAACCGGATAAGCTTTGGGCCTTCTTCTCGATTTGGATGCCCTTGCTGATCTCCTTGGCCTCCATGTAATTCTCCAAGCATGGTCATATATGTGGAGGCTATGTCCTCATCACAATATATCTTAGAATTTAAGTACTGTGTACGTTGGCTAGACAAAGATCATATGAACAAAGATCGTGTGTCTAGGTCAGAAAGAAAGGTTTGCAAAGCATTATTAAAAGTAAAATATGGTGAAGCGAATATTCCACTTTGAGGTTAATGTAACTAACGATAGATAAACATGTGGTGTGATATGTAAATGAGTAAATCGCTTTTTTGCATGTATGCACTCCCGAGAGCTCCATGCTTAAGACTTGTTTCCATGGTGCTGGCTTCTCCACTTCTTTTTTCTATATTGAAACAACATGATAACTCGATAAAGTGTGAAATAAGCATAGTGACTCAGTTGGTTAAGTTTCTCGTGGTGGAACCTGTTCACCCATGTTAAATCTTTGACATGGCACAAGTGCTTGATTTATTCTAGAAAGGAACTTGTTGCTAGGTTTAGTTCTACAATGGAAAATGGTGGTGGGGAGCACAACATAAAAGGTGAGGCAACCACCCATCATATTAGTCTTTTAGGCTGAGTTAGGTTTGATGCCTTTGTTTGTTATAAACTTTGTTGGATCTGTGTCTAGTGTGGCGCTGGCTCGGGGGTATAACGAGTTGCGCTATATCCGTTGTGCAATCTAGGTAAGGTTTGGTTGGGAGACAAGTGGTATGGGATGGTCCCATCTCTGATTTCTGAGACGGGACATACTCGTTTTGTGTTTGGTTGAGAAGGAAATGGACCGACTCATCTTTTGTTTGGTGTAGAGACACAAAAAAGTGGGATGAGACAATGATGTGTGGGACCTAATTGTCATATGAGACAAGCCTACACTCCCACCCCACCTGGGATGACTCCATCCCTTAGTTTTTAGGGGCAAAATCATCCCACTTCTAGAGGAATATTTCTTAGTGGGATATCCCTCACTCTGGCTTGACTTTGAACCAAACACCACTAGAACTGGATTCTTCCCATCCCATCCAACCTTATCCGTCCAACCCTAGGCCTGACTCCAACCAAACACTGCCTAACATAATTGACAGAACTGACATAGATCTAATCCATGCATCAACGGTGGGTTACCATTAGCAATGCTAACATGACCAAATTTTGGATGTCAAGTTGGATAAACGAAGAAGCAGCAGGGAACATTGCACCATCCCATCAAAACACATGGGTTAAGCATATTTTCCGATCAACTCACCAACGGAACTAACGGAATTTGTAAAGCTATGGGAAACGATCAAGGATATCATGTAAAAACATGGAGGAAGAGGACCAAATTTGCTGGAGATGGACTAATAATGGAGAGTACAAACGAGCAGTGCCTACCAAATCTAAAGTATGAGGCCGCGCCGTCTAGGCGGCCTCCCAATGTGTCCACGTATCCTTTATTTTCATAGCCGTTGGATGAGGGTAGATGAATCCGTGTTGGTTTGTTCCTCGCGACTTCGTGGACCTCCTATTTAATTTTCCGCAGAACCTCTTGAATCATGCATGTGTGGGCCAGGAGCTTGATGAATGTGATGATGACTTATGCATGCATGCATGCAACTGAAAGGCTGAGACGTGATAAATGATGTGAAGAATTGACGGGCCGTTGGATGAGGGTAGATGAATCCATGTTGGTTTGTTCCTCGTGGCTTCCTGGACCTCCCATTTAATTTTCCGCGGAACCTCTTGAATCATGCATGCGTGGGCCAGGAGCTTGATGAATGTGATGATGACTTATGCATGCATGCATGCAACTGAAAGGCTGAGACGTGATAAATGATCTGAAGAATTGACGGTGCTTGTATGGAATAGTATGTGTTGGATTCATGCGTGCAGCTGAAAGCCTAGAGGTGATGCACGTGGTGCATTAATGCAGCGCCACCAATGGTCACTTGTCCATGCAACATTCATTTACTTTCATTTACTATGGCTGTGTTTATATACAAATTTTTTTGCAAAATGCTTCTGTAGCACTTTTCGTTGTTATTTGGCAATTAGTGTCCAATCATGAACTAATTAGACTTAAAAGATTTGTCTCGTGAATTTCGTCTAAACTGTGTAATTAGTTTTATTTTTATCTATATTTAATGCTTTATGCATGTGTCCAAAGATTTGGTGTGATGGGGAATCTTGAAAATTTTTGCAAAATTTTTTCCATCTAAACTGGGCCTATGTGTATAGTCATTGCCATCCATGGAACCATAGGTCCAGTTAATGTGATGAGACTTGATACACATAGACGTCCGTGCGAGCTTGTTCTTTGCTCCTTGCTCTGAGCTCCACGCTAGACCCTGATTAGTCCACTTACTGATATATGCATCGGCGTGAGCCACGACAGGTGCCTGCCCCCCCTTGGCCCTCACTTGATGTGCCAACACTTAGCAGAATTGTTTCTTTATCGATCTATAGTTATTCACTTTTTCTCTATTAGCCTTTTTCCTTCTGTGCTGCACCATACGATGTGATGTATCCTAATGTGGTGAAATCTCGTAATTAAAGCTCTTTGTCCTGTCCCTTTGTTAGCATTTACTCTTACTCTGTCCTTCGCGTTTGGCTCATGTATGGATGTTCAGGGTTGCATGTTTTCATGGTGCATGTGCGTCCCTATTTATAGCCTCCTAGGCCACCTTTCATCACCATCCTCGGCCATTGCACATACACCAGCACTAGCCTATTCTCTGCGTACCGAGAGACTACAATTATATGGTTATGAAGGCCCTTGTTGCCTAGCGTTTAGTCACTGACGTATCATGGTGCGCAATTGATTATTTGCATGTGCAAATGATATATCTTTAGATTATTGGAATTTTATTAGAACATACAAACTTATTTTCCTTTCGAGTATATTTTTAAATCATTTTTTGGCCTTCACGTGTGCAATACAAAGTAAACGTGAAGAAAAATATTTTTTCTTTAAAGATAGCCTTTCAGAAAGAGGCCATGAAATAATGTTAAAATTTATATTTCTTTATACCTGCTGTGGTCTTATGTACACGTATAGGAATGGACTATGGAAAGTGCGCCTTCTACTAGCCGGGCTAGAAAGAGGCGGCGTGGCAAGGGAGCGGCTGCAGCACCAGGTGCCCTTGCCTAACCTCGCGTTCCTTTTCGGGTTGTCTACCTTCATGTGATTTTATATTATAGATGGAAATAATTTTTTGCCGTAATAAACTTGTAATCGTAATATTGTTGAGTTATACTGGAACGTTATATATGTTTCATACAAGGTACTAACAAAAATTAGTATAGTTTTCGTCAGAGTCAATTCTAGAGCTCAATCTTTATAGCATTCCATTGATGGTTAGACGAGCAGTGATTAACATACGTGGTCAGACAAATAATAATATAATAATAATAATATAAAATAATAATATGCTATTGTTATTATTTATTTGTCTACTTGTGTTGGCTACCCGGCTTAGAGCCCGGCATATTATAGATGGAAATAATTTTCTGCCGTAATAAACCTGTAATCGTAAGATTGTTGAGTTATACTGGAACATTATATAAGTTTCATACAAGGTACTAACAAAAATTGGTATAGTTTTCGTCAGAGTCAATTCTAGAGCTCAATCTTTATAGCATTCCATTGATGGTTAGACAAGCAGTGATTAACATACGTGGTCAGATAAATAATAATATAATAATAATATAAAATAATATATATGCTATTGTTATTATTTATTTGTCTACTTGTGTTGGCTATCCGGCTTAGAGCCCGGCAAACAACTCGCTTCCTGTTGTGCTCTGGCTGCAACGAAATAATTTTCTGCCGTAATAAACCTGTAATCGTAAGATTGTTGAGTTATCTGAAACGTTATATATGTTTCATACAAGGTACTAACAAAAATTAGTATAGTTTTCGTCAGAGTCAACTCTAGAGCTCAATCTTTATAGAATTCCATTGATGGTTAGACGAGCAGTGATTAACATACGTGGTCAGACAAATAATAATATAATAATAATAATATAAAATAATAATATGCTATTGTTATTATTTATTTGTCTACTTGTGTTGGCTACCCGGCTTAGAGCCCGGCAAACAACTCGCTTCTTGTTGCGCTCTGGCTGCAACGAAATAATTTTCTGCCGTAATAAACCTGTAATCGTAAGATTGTTGAGTTATACTGAAACGTTATATATGTTTCATACAAGGTATTAACAAAAATTAGTATAGTTTTCGTCAGAGTCAATTCTAGAGCTCAATATTTATAGAATTCCATTGATGGTTAGACGAGCAGTGATTAACATACGTGGTCAGACAAATAATAATATAATAATAATAATATAAAATAATAATATGCTATTGTTATTATTTATTTGTCTACTTGTGTTGGCTACCCGGCTTAGAGCCCGGCAAACAACTCGCTTCCTGTTGCGCTCTAGCTGCAACGAAAAGGACCGACCCCCCGGACTCCCGGTTCGGCCTACCCGAACCCGACCCAAACGCCTAGCTCGAATCCTCCTTGCCCGTGCTCGCCTTCCTCCTATGATCTGTATTCGTCTCCCGTCAGGCCTGGCCCCGGGCTTCTAATCCTCTCGGAGTAGGCAAGGGGATCGGTCGCAGAAGCGGCATCGCCGGCGAGATTTGCCCACCGACAGCCGCAATGGCCGATATGGTCGGAGGAGGCAGCGCGCCAGGTCTGGGCCGGCGCCGTGCCGCTCCAGGTCCACCTCCATAGCGCCGGCTGCCAGCGCCCCGTATAGCGAGTCCACATGGTCAGAGGAGGTCTGGTTTCCCTCTTGTTCCTGCTGCGAACTCCATCCCAATAGACGCGACGCCGCCATCCAAATTGCGCGATGCCGCTCTGCTCCCAGTTCTTTGCCTCGCTTGACTGTTAATTAAGTGCTAACTAATACCATAGCTGCTTAATTTATAGTGGTCACACCACGATAAATAATCAATTTACCGCTTGGAGTTGTATCTGTTTCTAGAAAGATTAATAAAGTAAAATGTTTTCCGTTAGTTCAAATATAAATCTGATTTTTTTTGGCACTGGATGGAATGTTAGTCGAGCTAGGTATTGGCATGCATGGACAAAGTATTATTTGGAGCCCCCGGGGCCCTAAGAGTAGATAAAGAGCATTGCATACACAAATAGATTTATCTGGCTGTATAGTGCCTCATCTCTCATATTACATAAATATCGTCTTTAAGTCTCATGGATATAATGGATATTGTTTTTTGTTTTCAGCCGTACCTGTAGCTGGACTGACAATACGTGAGCGACAGACACTTCGCAGATCCATAAGGGAGGCAAAGAAGAAAGGTGCCCTGTTTGCTTCCCCTTCCTCAAAATATAGTCAGTTTTATCCAAGGGGTTTGAGTATGTACCTATTGCTAACATGTGAGATTTATTCCTTATGTAGGACCCAGCGCTGGGCAGCAAAATACTCCAGGTCAGTGTAAGATATGTTGGGGTTAGAGGGCTGGTGTAGGCCAATACTCCAGGTGATCAGTCTGGTTACTTGTCCCTCCTGCAGTACCCTCTGCGGAACAGACTTCTTACTACGGCCCTCCTGCGCACGAGTGCCAGTACTGTGGTGCACAGTTCTGGTATCAAGAACGTGTTAAAAGGACATATCCAGGTGAAGCGGGTAGTGTTCGGTTTCATCTTTGCTGCAGGGGAGGTAAGGTCAGCTTGCCATTCCAAGAAAGCCCCCCTCCCTTCCTGGATAAACTATTGGACCCAGGGGGTGATGTTTTATCTAAGTACTTTATCAGGTCTATTCGTTCTTATAATTCGATGTTTGATTTTACATTACTGGGAGCCAAAATTGATACAGGCATAAACAGGGCCCTCGGGCCATATGTATTCAAAATTAATGGGCAGGTTCATCATCGAATTGGGTCTTTGTTGCCAGATGAGGGTAGACCTCCCATGTACGCGCAGCTGTATATTTATGATGTTGAGAACGAAGTCCAGAATCGAATATCAATTTTCGATAGAGATAGGGAATGTGATAGCGATAGCCAAGTTGACAAAACAATTGTGGAGGGCCTGGTAAGAATGTTTGATGAGTCTAACGGGCTGGTCAAATCATTTAGGATGGCTAGAGACCTTTTGTGGCATGGGCAGTGCCAATCTTTGCGTCTTAGGCTGTTGCACGATAGGTCCAGAGTCGCACCCCAGTATAGCGCGCCAACAGGGTCAGAGATAGCTACTTTGATAGTGGGGGATTTCTCAGAGGAGAAGAAGACCCCCGACGTAATCATTCAAGATAGAGGAGGTGGGCTTAGAAGAATTAGCAACCTACATGCTAACTATATGGCCCTGCAATACCCAATTTTGTTCCCTTATGGGGAGCAGGGGTTCAAGTTAGGAATTAAATATAGCCAATCAGGAGCCTTACCCGTTAGGACTAGAGATGAGGTTACTATGCTTGAGTATTATGCTTTCCGGTTACAACAGCGTAGATGTGAGGCAACAACACTGATACGTGGCGACAGGTTATTCCAACAATACATTGTTGATGCCTTTGCCTCCATAGAGGAGAACAGACTCAGGTTTATAGTAAAGAACAATAAAAACTTGCGATCTGAGGTGTACAAGGGCATTGAAGATGCACAACATAAGGGTGATGTTGATGGAAATAGCATTGGCAAAAGGGTTATTTTGCCCGCTAGCTTTACAGGGAGCAAAAGATACATGGTCCAGAACTACCAGGATGCCATGGCCATCTGTCGATTCTATGGACCTCCGGACCTGTTTATTACTTTTACATGTAATCCAAAGTGGCAGGAAATAGCTGATGCTCTTGCGTTTGTTCCAGGGCAGAGGCCTGACACTAGACCTGACATAGTTAGCCGAGTCTTCAAGCTAAAGGTGGACGAACTTGTTTCTGAGCTGAAGAAAGGGACTTATTTTGGGAAAACGCGAGCAGGTACAACCCCTTTTTTGTGCCAAGGCTACCTCTCGGCTTTGAAAAAATGATTGTTACCATGCATGTCTGGTTCTAATGATGGTGTTCGTAATTTGTTGCAATCCTCTACACTGTTGAATTCCAGAAACGCGGTCAGCCCCACGTCCATATCTTGGTTTGGCTTCAAGGTAACACTAGAGACCCACACCCCTCTTTTATTGACTCAATCATATGTGCAGAGGTACCAGATAAACAATAGGATCTTATCGGTTATAACCTTGTTGATGAATTTATGGTGCATGGTCCTTGTGGCGAGATTAACCAAAAATGCCCATGTATGAAAAATAGCAAGTGTTCTAAATTCTTTCCAAAATACTACCAGGCAAACACACTTGTCGGTGAGGATGGGTTTGTGCGGTATAGGCGTCGTCCCGATACTGGGCATTTTGTGGAGCGGTATGGGGTTAGACTTGACAATAGGTGGGTTGTTCCATACAATTTGGCACTTTTAAAGTGATTCATGGCACACATAAATGTGGAGTGATGCAATAAAACACACCTTATCAAGTACCTGTTTAAGTATATTACCAAAGGCCCAGATCGCGCTAGAGCGGTGATTGAATCATTTGGCACCCAAGTCCCCGATGGCAATTCACATGATGTTCCTGTTGGTACCACCAGTGTTTCCTAGCCATTGGAGTCACTAGATGCCTAGAGACAGTCTGTAGACGTGGATGAGGTTAAAGAATACCTTGACTGCCATTACTTATCCTCCCATGAAGCCGTATGGCGTATGTTTGAATTTGATATACACTATAGGACCCCTGCAGTGGAGAGGTTAGCTGTGCATCTCCCTTGGATGAATACTGTCGTGTATCCAGCTAGGCAGCCATTGGCTGACATTGTAGATGACCCTCATCACATGTGGACAACATTGACTGAGTGGTTTTCTGCTAACAGGATGTTTCCATGCGCACGAGAGCTAACATACATAGAATTCCCCACGAAATGGGTTTGGGATAGGAAGGACAAGGCATGGCGTCCAAGCAAGGGACCTACAAAAATCGGTAGAGCCATATACATTAACCCTAGTTGTGGTGAGCTTTACTACCTCCGTATGCTTTTGAATGTTGTCAAGGGCGCTACGTCATATGAAGATCTTAGAACGGTTAGTGGTGTCCTGTATCCTACATTCAAGGATGCCTGCCAGGCTATGGGCCTCCTTGGCGACGATAGTGAGTGGCGTGAGGCTCTAAGGGAAGCATCCGTGTGGGGTTCAGCCGCTCAGATGCGACAACTTCTTGTTACTATAATTCTTTTTTGCTCTGTTTGCGATGCAGTGTCTCTATTCCATGAGTTTTACACATATTTCACTGATGATATAGAGTATAAAATAAAGAAGCTGATGCAGTTGCCTTTCTACAAAGTTCCTGACCATCATCTAAGGAATCAGGTCCTGATTGAGCTTGATAACCTATTTGTCAAAAACGGTGCTTCAATGACGGATCATGGTTTGCCTAAACCTGACCTTAGCACTAGCAATAAGATGAAAAATAGATTACTAGCTGAGGAACTGGCTTATGACTCTGCAAATCTCCGACACATGCATGATACCCTTGCCAACCAGTTGACCTCTGAACAGCGACATATATATGATGTTGTGCTCCAGTCAGTCTACGAAAATTCAGGGCATTGTTTCTTTGTGTATGGGTATGGTGGAACTGGGAAGACCTTTCTCTGGAATGTGGTCATTTCACGTTTGCGCTCAGAAAAGCATATTGTCCTAGCTATAGCATCTTCTGGTGTCGCCTCACTCTTGCTCCCTGGAGGTCGTACTGCGCATTCTCGTTTTAAAATTCCTATAGTTATTGATGAGTCGTCCATGTGTGATATTAAAAGGGGATCTTTTCTTGCTGACTTAATTGTGCAGAGCTCTTTGATTATATGGGATGAAGCCTCCATGACTCATCGGCATTGTTTTGAGTCTTTAGACCGTAGCATGCGTGACATCCTTGGACAAATAGACTCTTCCAGCTTTCATAGGGTGTTTGGTGGGAAAACTATGTTACTGGGTGGAGATTTCCGCCAAGTGATGCCTGTAGTTGAGGGTGGTACTAGATTAGATACAGTTGATGCATCCATTACTAACTCCTACCTATGGAGCCATGTTAGGATCCTAAGGCTTACAATCAATATGCGTTTGCTTGGGATGGTGTTGACGGTTCTTAAGTATCAATTTTAATTATCCAATAAATAAGGAAAAGGACTTATATGCAAGCAACACCTAGAATTAGGGTTTGATCTGACAGAATTCCATGAGTTTTGTTGTTTATCTGTTTCTGCAGGGGGTTATCAGGAAATACAAAGGAAAGGCCCACACGTCGGAATTACATAGAGATATTAACGTGTTCACCGATTTTCTATCATCTAGAAGACTCCAGAAGCCACGGGATCGAACGGGAGGCCGAACGGGCCCGGGACCAGGGCGCCCGCCCTGGACCCTGGGGCGCCCGCCCTAGGTCTGCAACCAATCAGGATGAGTCTCACGGATTATGCCCCACTGACCTAAAGGATCAAGGAAAACCGTACGATTAATGTCGGTTTGATTCGACGGCCCTGGTTCACTTGAAGGGACTATATAAGCAGGACCCCTGGCCCCTGGAGAGGAGAATCCAAGTCCATTATTTTCATATTTTCCAGAGAGGATTCAGAGAGAGAGGTTCCCTTAGGGTTCCCACCTCATTAGGGCTTAGCATCCAATGTGAGATTAGACTTAGTTCTTCTAGATTGAGAGAGATAGAGTGGAGGTATAGATCGAAGGAAGCCCGGCCTGTCGGTGACTACTTCGAGGTTGTACCTGCGGGATCAAGTTCTCCTAACCCGAGGCTTGCTCCTAGGATTCTTCAGTATTTCGACTTCTAAATTCTAGTAAGTTCTTTGTTTTATTGTTCTTTGGTTTATGAGTTTACTTTAATCTCTTCGCGTAGAGTTTAGAGTAATCATCTCTAGCGTAAACGAGGTGTTTGGGCTAGGATACTCATAGATATCCCCTGTCTAGCCGGACCGTGGTAGTAGCGAGGAACGTGACATTTCCGTAGCTACCTTTGTATTCCATATCCCGTTAGCAGGATCGATAGGGTTTATAGGTGCGGGTCGAACATCCTTTGAGGTGTCTAGATTCCGTGAGCCTCCCCAATAGAGCAGTAGATCATCCTTACCAAGGTTAGAACGAGAGTGCAGTTGTAGTCTTCTCTATACATCGCTCACATCAAATCACAGTGGTTGTAGCCTAAAGGTTAGTAGTAATAGATTCGGTTAGTCAGATGCACGCTTTCTCCTAGTGGTAAAAAAATAAATACGATACTTTGGATAACATCCCGGGTGAAGTGCTCACCGATATCTGTGCGCTTGCGGATCATTTCCTAATTGCGTTACCAAATATCAACAAGCGTTTCTGGCGCCGTTGCCGGGGAGAAAGACGGTTTGCTGAGATAACCTTGAATCTTACTACTAGCTTGTACCTATACTTTTATCTTTCTTTATCTTTTTATTCCTTATCTTTTCTTTATTCTTACCTTATGGAGAACCAAGATTCTAAATCAATCTATCAATTTGCAACACCTTCGGAAACTGACCTTTTACCATGGGAGTCATCACAGCCTATCCAAACATCCCAGTATAGGTTAAGTTCAAGGTTAATTGCCATGATTGAGAACCTATCCTTTTCAGGAAAGGAAGACGAAAATCCTTACCTTCATATTAGAGATTTTGAGCAAACATGCGATTGTCTTCGCATTGAAGGCATTTCTGATAAGACTTTACGTTAGAAGCTTTTTCCTTTTTCCTTAAGAGGAGAAGCTAGACGATGGTATAATCAGAAGGTAAGTCAACAACGAGGTGAATGGGAAGTCTTAAAAGCCAACTTCTGTTTAGATTTTTATTCCCTCGATCGTATCACCGACCTTAGACTCGAAGTTCTATCTTTTAAACAAAAAGAAAATGAAACTTTGGGAAAATCCTGGAAACGTTTTTCTGATCTTTTAGAATCTGGTCCAAAAATCAATATTGAAGACCCTATTCTCCTTTTTCATTTCTTTCGAGGTCTTCAGAAAGATCATAAACAAATGCTACATACAATGTCTAGAGGTTCTTTCTTTCGTATCCCTACTGATGAAGCTAGAGCGATCCTAGATAGAATCCTAGAAGCTGAGATGGATAATACCCTCCATGATGAAACCTACGAAGCCGAAGTAGATACTCTGCCGAATTCTTCACCTACTTCAGCTATCCCAAGTTTTGAGCCACAAAAGGAAGAAATTCCACCACCTGATTTCATGCTGGATATAGAATTCGATCTTTTTGCCGATTTTGGAAACATTTCAAACTACCATTCTATAGACAAACCCTAAAGCGGCCATTATAGCATTTGTTTACCAAGTGAATATCAATTGAGAGAGCTTATCTCAGTCATGAGTAGCGAATGGTTGGAGGAGTCAGAGCTTTCCTCTGAAGTGATCCGTTTGGATACACCTCCTATCACTATACGCTGTGCTTATGATTCTGATCAATTTGATGCTCTCTATAATCCTGTTGTGGGGATCAATATCATGTCTGAAGCTTTTGCACTTAAATTATTTGGAAAATTAATTTTAACCCCCACAACAAAGTTCATGAAGGAATCTTCGGGACGATTGGTCCCCAGTCTTGGAATTGTGAATGTCCTACCCTTTATGGTCGAAGGCTCCATGATTCATTTGAACTTTTATATCTTTGATACATGGGACTTCGACCTGTTGATAGGACAACCATTTAGAAGACTCCTTTATGAAGGTCAAACTGGAAAGCTACACATTTCTTTTGGAAAGGATTTTAAATTCCCTATGACAATTTATCACTCCTTGAATAATAAGATCGAGTCATCTCTTTTGCCTGATACTATGGAAGAGGTAAAAGCTGCGTCTCTAGAGCTTTTAAATGAATCAGACTTAGAAGAAGAAGCCCCTTTCTTCATAGAAGAGGAAGCTGAACCTTCTGAACCTGAACCTTTAGATGAGTTTGCAGAAACACCCAGACCTCCTATAGAGCTTAAAACTTTACCACCCGGTCTTATCTATGCTTTCCTAAACAATAATCCAGAGTTTCCTATGATCATTAGTAATAAACTCACTTAGGAACAAACTCTGCGATTAATGACCATTTTAGAAAAACATCACTCAGTCTTTGGCTACTCACTCCAAGATCTTACAGGAATCAGTCCTATGATTTGCACCCATCGCATTCTGACAGATCCTTCTGTTTCACCTTCTCGGGAACCCCAACGTAGACTCAACAACGTGATGAGAGAAGTAGTTAAAAAGGAAGTTATAAAGTTGCTGCATGCAGGGATTATATATCCTGTGCCGCATAGTGAGTGGGTGAGCCCTGTTCAAGTTGTGCCTAAAAAGGGAGGCATGACTGTTGTTACAAATGAGAAGAACGAGCTAATTCCGCAACGCACCGTCACAGGGTGGCGGATGTGCATTGACTATAGAAAACTGAATAAAGCCACGAAAAAGGATCACTTTCCTTTACCTTTTATAGATGAGATGTTAGAGCGGTTAGCGAACCATTCGTTCTTCTGTTTCTTAGATGGATATTCAGGGTACCACCAGATCCCGATCCATCTTGATGATCAAAGCAAAACCACTTTTACCTGTCCATACGGAACTTATGCTTATCGTAGAATGTCTTTTGGGCTATGTAATGCACCAGCTTTTTTTCAAAGATGCATGATGTCTATATTTTCTGATATGATTGAAGAGATTATGGAAGTTTTCATGGATGATTTTTCTGTTTATGGAAAAACTTTTGACAATTGTCTTGAAAACTTAGACAAGGTTTTGCAAAGATGCAAAGAAAAGCACTTAGTCCTTAACTGGGAAAAATGTCATTTTATGGTTAGGGAAGGAATAGTGCTAGGACACCTAGTGTCTAAAAGAGGTATTGAGGTAGATAAAGCTAAAATTGAAGTAATAGAACAACTACCTCCACCTGTGAATATAAAAGGAATTCGAAGCTTTCTTGGCCATGCTGGTTTTTATCGCAGATTCATAAAAGATTTTTCATTTATTGCTAGACCACTCACTCTTTTGCTAGCCAAGGATGCTCCTTTCGAATTTGATGATGCATGTTTAAAAGCTTTTGAATTATTAAAAATGCACTCATCTCTGCACCAATCATTCAACCCCCTGATTGGTCGTTGCCTTTTGAAATTATGTGTGATGCTAGTGATTATGCTGTGGGGGTAGTTTTGGGGCAAACAAAAGACAAGAAGCATCATGCAATTGCTTACGCCAGTAAAACTTTGACAGGAGCTCAACTTAATTATGCAACCACTGAAAAAGAGCTTCTGGCTGTTGTCTTTGCCATTGATAAATTTAGATCTTACTTAGTAGGAGCTAAAATAATTGTTTACACTGATCATGCTGCATTAAAATATTTGCTCACTAAAAAAGATGCTAAACCTCGCCTAATTAGATGGATCTTGTTACTCTAAGAATTTGACTTAGAAATAAAAGATAAAAAGGGAGTAGAAAATTCTGTTGCTGATCACTTGTCTAGAATGCACTTTAAGGATCCACAGGAAACACCCATTAATGATTCACTCCGGGACGACATGCTCTATGGAATCAACAGGTCTGACCCCTGGTATGCAGATATTGTTAATTTTATGGTTTCAGGGTATGTACCGCCAGGAGCGAACAAGAAGAAGCTTATTCAAGAAAGTCGTTCACACATATGGGATGAGACATACCTCTTCCGAGTATGCGCTGATGGCTTACTCAGAAGGTGTGTGACCACTGAGGAAGGGTGGAAGATCATCGACAGATGCCATTCATCATCCCACGGAGCTATTACACTTCAAAACGACGAAGGTACGTTATTCAAGGTAAATGGTCAACGTCTTAAATTATTTTTAGAACCCAATAAAGAATTAGAAGAAATAGACATGATCCATTTTTACCTTCCGATGGAGAATTAAAGCCCGACCTTTTTTATCTAACGTTTTTGGGCCACGTATATATTTTTCGGGATAAAAATACTTCTAGAAACACGCTCGAGCAAGCGGGCTCGCAGAGGAGGCAGACCCAGGGCGGGCGCCCTGAGGATGAGGGCGGGCACCCTGCCCTAGTGTCCCCTCGGCCCCGGCCTCTTCCGACGTGCTTTCCTCATCTATGGTTATCCAGAAAATTCTGCAAATGGGTTGTTACGCACGCCCGACAGCGGGATGGATCTATGGAAACCCTAGAGGCACTTTTTGACCCCTATATAAACAGACCCCTGACGTCAGCTTTCAAACACCAATTCATTCAATCCTTCTCTCCTCCTCAATTAGAGCTTGTCTAGTTCCTTGCTTCTCCAATGGCCGACAAGACCCACCGCAACTGGGAGATCGTCCCTTACGACCTCAACCGCAAGCCCAAGGATGACCCCGACGCCTACGTCCCGGCCAACATAGAGCGACAGCTAGCAGCCCCACCATCAAACCAGCGCAGCTCAATCTCATCCTACTACGCCCAACCAGTTCTTACTGCACCACCGCAGCCCCTTCTTCTCAAGGGACCGTCGTCCAAGCAAGAAGCCATCGTCAAGGTACCAGCCGGCACGAAAATCCTGCCACCTAAACCCACTGAGCGGGTTGTAGGCGTCAAGACCAACCGGAGCGGCGAGATCAGCAGCGTCCACTACACTACGGAGAAGGAGAGGCCCCGCTTCGAAGGAGTTAGGACAGCAAAAGTTCGCTTCATCCCACCAAAGGAAGCTCCTAAGCACGCTCTCAATTCGTTTGAGACACCACCGAAGCGCCGCAGGACCATAGCAGATGTGGATGAGGACATCAGGACAGCAAATAGACATATTATGGAACTTCAGTCCACAGTTAGCTCCCTTAGTAGGCAGGTCTCCAACCTTAACACTACTGTGCTCGCGCTTAAATGTGACCTTTCTGATGCCCTTGCTAGGATCAGGGATTTAGAGCAACACTGAGCTATCTAGATTAGACCTTGAGGCAGTGTGTCTTAGTCTTCATCATTAGATTCAATTAGATTCAATTCAGTTTAGATTAGTTCGCTTCATTAGTCAGTGTAATAAATGCCTCAAGACAAATAAAGATTATTATTATTATTATGCCTCGTGTATCTCCACTTTATTTTTATGCAAGAAAGCAGGAAACAAGTATGGGGGAATCCCCCCGACATGGTAAATGCACTTCGATTGCACCACTCCATGATTCAGGTACATACTCTGCACGTTTTATTTACATATATACAAATACATATTAGGCTGTGTAGAATATTGTTCCTAACATGATAATTTAAAAAGACAAAAATATTTTTAATCATGATCAATCTCACTCTGTGATATTTCTGAAAACCTGTATTTATTGAAAATCATTTTAAAAACCATGTGTTACTCAAGTCATTGTGGAATGTGAGATGGTAGAATATGAGTATCTTATTCTTGAAATCTTTGTCGCTTGGAGATTTTCTTTTCAAAAACTTCAAAAATATAGCTACCATCCTCAATATTTTATATGCCTGATAAACCTAAAAATAGTAATTTGCTTTGTATTGAGTTTGTGCAAAACGAGTTAGACCCTTGTTGAGAGATTTATCATGCTCCCAAGATCAAGACATTTTTATTCAGAAAGATTCACTCTTCCGAAGTATTATTGCATTAGAGGCATGGGCTATGCAAAAATATATTTCGAGGAAATAAAAAGGAGCAAGTGCTCGACAACCTCGCAGAAAAATGGACAAGTGTCCGGAAGTAGAATTAGGGATACCTCAGTATCCACCTGAAAAAAAAATGAGATGATAAAAATATATATGGTAAAAAGAAAATGATAGCCCATGGTCCCTCTAATAAGCAATATGCCAGTAAGAGTTGACAAGTTTTAATTTTCAAAGTCTTTGATCTAAGAGTATGGCATTCCTCTCCTCGGATCCCGTTTTGACCCAGGCAAAATATGCAAAGTAAGTATACTTGAGAATTTCTACAAATTAAAACAGCCTCAGTGAGATATACAAAAGATAAATGAGTGATCTGAGAGCCCCTATGAGGATAAAGGTATGCTAAGTTTTCTATTCAAAAATATATAAAAACTCCAAGTGACAGGATGAGAAGAAAGGATCTCTACTTCAACCATATATTTCCCTTACTACAGTGCACAGTGGACATTCACAACACCCTGCAGGTATAAAAAGAATGCTTTACAATGTTTCAACCCCAGTTATTTTTCTGAACCATCCTTTTCTCGAGGACGAGTAAAAGCCTAAGTATGGGGGTGTTTGTTGACGGTTCTTAAGTATCAATTTTAATTATCCAATAAATAAGGAAAAGGACTTATATGCAAGCAACACCTAGAATTAGGGTTTGATCTGACAGAATTCCACGAGTTTTGTTGTTTATCTGTTTCTGCAGGGGGTTATCAGGAAATACAAAGGAAAGGCCCACACGTCGGAATTACATAGAGATATTAACGTGTTCACCGATTTTCTATCATCTAGAAGACTCCAGAAGCCACGGGATCGAACGGGAGGCCGAACGGGCCCGGGACCAGGGCGCCCGCCCTGGACCCTGGGGCGCCCGCCCTAGGTCTGCAACCAATCAGGACGAGTCTCGCGGATTATGCCCCACCGACCTAAAGGATCAAGGAAAACCGTGCGATTAATGTCGGTTTGATCCGACGGCCCAGGTTCACTTGAAGGGACTATATAAGCAGGACCCCTGGCCCCTGGAGAGGAGAATCCAAGTCCATTATTTTCATATTTTCCAGAGAGGATTCAGAGAGAGAGAGGTTCCCTTAGGGTTCCCACCTCATTAGGGCTTAGCATCCAATGTGAGATTAGACTTAGTTCTTCTAGATTGAGAGAGATAGAGTGGAGGTATAGATCGAAGGAAGCCCGGCCTGTCGGTGACTACTTCGAGGTTGTACCTGCGGGATCAAGTTCTCCTAACCCGAGGCTTGCTCCTAGGATTCTTCAGTATTTCGACTTCTAAATTCTAGTAAGTTCTTTGTTTTATTGTTCTTTGGTTTATGAGTTTACTTTAATCTCTTCGCGTAGAGTTTAGAGTAATCATCTCTAGCGTAAACAAGGTGTTTGGGCTAGGATACTCATAGATATCCCCTGTCTAGCCGGACCGTGGTAGTAGCGAGAAACGTGACATTTCCGTAGCTACCTTTGTATTCCATATCCCGTTAGCAGGATCGATAGGGTTTATAGGTGCGGGTCGAACATCCTTTGAGGTGTCTAGATTCCGTGAGCCTCCCCAATAGAGCAGTAGATCATCCTTACCAAGGTTAGAACGAGAGTGCTGTTGCAGTCTTCTCTATACATCGCTCACATCAAATCACAGTGGTTGTAGCCTAAAGGTTAGTAGTAATAGATTTGGTTAGTCAGATGCATGCTTTCTCCTAGTGGTAAAAAAATAAATACGATACTCTGGATAACATCCCAGGTGAAGTGCTCACCGGTATCCGTGCGCTTGCGGATCATTTCCTAATTGTGTTACCAAATATCAACAGATGGCGAGTGCTGGGTTACCAACTGAACAAATCAAATCATTCAATGATTGGGTGTTGAGCATTGGTGATGGAACTGCAGAAGGTACTGCCCATAATGAGGATGATGGTTCTGCCCTTATCGAAATACCACGCGATATACTGGTTCCAAGGATTGGTTCTGCTATTGATGACATTGTGAGATCTACTTACCCTAACCTAGAAACCTCATATTCTGACCCAATATATCTAAGGGAACGGGCTATTGTTTCTCCAAAAAATGACACAATTGATGAAATTAATACCCATGTGCTTTCCTTAATCCCAGGCCATGAAAGGATATACCTCAGCTCAGATAGTTTGGTTGATTCGTCAAAGGAGCACGGTAACTTGGACCTGCTTTATCCTGTCGAGTTCCTAAATTCTCTGCAATTCAAAGGAATCCCTCCCCATAAGCTTATTCTAAAGATTGGTTCCCCCGTAATGCTTCTGCACAATTTAAACCAGAGTGCTGGCCTCTGTAATGGTACACGTCTTATAATAACACTGCTAGGAGATCGTGTGTTGGAAGCTCAAATAATAACTGGTTCGCATATTGGTGATAAGGTCCTCCTTCCTCGAATTTCCTTGCACGTATCCAACACTAAATGGCCATTTGTACTTAGTAGACGTCAATTCCCAGTGCGACTGTGTTATGCAATGACTATAAATAAGAGCCAGGGACAGACTTTGCATAGTGTTGGCCTATACTTGCCCCGTCCAGTATTTTCTCATGGACAGCTCTATGTTGCTATATCTCGTGTTACATCTAGAGATGGACTTAGGGTTCTAATTGATGATGACAGCGATCCAGACTCCAACCTCACTGAGAACATTGTTTATAGAGAAATCCTCCAAGCCCTATGGTATTGTTTCTTCTACTGTCATGTGTGTTCCATACTTGCTCAAATTGTTATGGCATCTTTCATGTCACCCATACACCCCTGCAATTGTTTGTTGTATTTTTCTCGTTTTTTTGTGCTTTATTTGACTCCTGCTTCCCTTCCCATGTTTGCCTGTTGCCAGATGTCGTACAGCTTGCTATCCCATATTAATCCAACAAGGCACAATTGGTGCATCAAGGTTAGAGTTGCTAGGATGTGGCACTCATCTAGGACTTCTAAGGGAAATGGTGCTACTGCCATGGAGCTTGCTCTGGTTGACGAACAGGTGACTACCTGACACGTGTGCCTATATCATTTTACTCCATGGTTAGTATGGACCTTTGAATATTTGTGCATCAGGGTGTTGGCATTACAGTCTGCATTGCCCAGAAGGACGTTAACAAGTTCGCCGATGCTCTAGTGGAAGGGCATTCATACATGATAAAAAAATTTCAAGTTAGCAAGCAAGCAAGGAAGTACAATGCCGTGCCCAACACACACACGATCTTTTTTACGCCATGGACTGTTGTTGAGGATGTCCCTGTGGAGCTATCCAACAATCTTCCACTCTATGTTTTTAATTTCGTGGACTTTGAGGACTTAGATCGCAGGGCAAGAGGCAAGCATGTTGTGCATGGTTTAGTAGGTATGTGTTGAGCCTCATGGTCCAGATTTCCGTAGCCTCTTTGGCAATGTAATGTTGATACCATGTTATGTTGATGGAATTTTCAACAGATGTTATTGGACAACTTACGGTCATCCATCCAATCATACAGTCTAGTGGTCTAAATGGGATGACTGTCAGGCGTTTGGTGGACCTACGCGATTTAAGGTTGGTTTCCGTATTTGTTTATACATTTGTTGGTAATTATTATTGTTTTCCTAACCCTTCACTATGTTGTAGTGACCGGCTTTTGCAAGTAACCTTGTGGGCTGAGCATGCCACAACCTTTGAGGATGAGTTCCTTGCTGAAACTGCCGATAAAGATGAACCAGTCGTAATCGTTTTTGCTGGAATGCATGTGAGGCAATACTTGGGTGGGTGTTAGCATCGTGTTCCTCAATACTAAATATATGCCCATCATGCATCCTGATCTGCCTGTTTAAATGCTAACCTAGGTAATCCAACATGTGGGAGTGGTGATGCAACAAAATGGTACATGAACATTGACATACCTGAGGTCAATGCTTTCCGTGCTAGGTAACCTGTTACACAGCCTTTTTTCTTGTTAAGTTATGCATATGCCTTTGTGGGTGTGCTCACGTGGTTTGTCCTGTCCTCAGCCTACAGGGGAGAGGTTCTGAGGTCGTGCTCCTACTAGGGGATGGTGCATCTGATGCCGGTGCTATCGATGACCCAGGTTCTAATAGGAAGACTGTGTTGGAGCTCCTCTCATTGGATCCTCATGAGAATAATGTACTTCCTTCCTATCAACTCATCATATTTGTGCCTATTGTTGCATGGTGTAGTTTAACCTTTATTATGTTCTAGGGCGTACGCTTTACTTGTGATGCAAGGATACGGGAAGTCGACGTTTCCAATGGGTGGTGGTACAAGGGATGTGCTACATGCAAGAGAGGGCTAAAGCCAACTTTTGATGGCTTCGAGTGTACTAACTGTGATGAGACGCAGCCAACGGTCATCCCTAGGTATCCCTTGCTCGCCATTGGTTCCCTTCCAGTATCCAGGCCTATCAGTTGATCTTAGTAATTGTCTTCCCTGCAAACACAGCTACAAGCTGAGTGCGGTGATTGATGATGGTACTGGCCACGTCAAAATATTTCTATTCGGTGGTGTAGCAGAGCAGGTTGTCCCGCGCACTGCTGCTGATCTTGTGGAAGAAAGCTCATCTAATCAGATTCTGCTTCCAGCTTCCCTTCGCAGTCTTGTTGGACGGAGCTATGTGTTCCAGGTGGTTGTCAGTGAGCAGACATTTAGAACTAGACAGCTGACTTTCTTGGCAAGGAGGGTGAGGTATATCCTTTCATGGCCTGGGATTAAGGAAAGCACATGGGTATTAATTTCATCAATTGTGTCATTTTTTGGAGAAACAATAGCCCGTTCCCTTAGATATACTGGGTCAGAATATGAGGTTTCTAGGTTAGGGTAAGTAGATCTCACAATGTCATCAACAGCAGAACCAATCTTTGGAACCAGTATATCGCGTGGTATTTCGATAAGGGCAGAACCATCATCCTCATTATGGGCAGTACCTTCTGCAGTTCCATCACCAGTACATCGCCACCGCCTATGCCACTACACAACACTACCCGCGTGCGCTAACACAGTCTCTCACATTAAAGAAGGTCCTTGGACTGGTGGACACAGCTCCATCCTTCTATCTATAAGATGTGGCAATGAAGAGCCCCTCCACATCATGAGATCTCGCACGTTCTAGCACAACATCCTTTCCATCAAGAATCCCTAACATTAAATAATACCATCGGGCTGGCAGGTCCTGCCCATGAGTAATGGATAATGTCCGTTAAGCACCCAACAGCTACTCCCATGTTGTCACATCACCACCGCCTATGCCACTACACAACACTACCCGCGTGCGCTAACACAGTCTCTCACATTAAAGAAGGTCCTTGGACTGGTGGACACAGCTCCATCCTTCTATCTATAAGATGTGGCAATGAAGAGCCCCTCCACATCACGAGATCTCGCACGTTCTAGCACAACATCCTTTCCATCAAGAATCATACCTCCAATTCCTCCCTTTTTCTACTTTCTTATACAAGTTGTGCTACGTTGCTTCTCGGTGCCCTTAGCAAGGTAACCAAGTCATTATCGTATCTATAGAAATCTTACCCTCTCCTAAATGTTGAAAATGACTTTCCTCATTTTCCTCACAGATGGCAGATGAAGGGTGGACCACCAGCTATTGCCTGAACAAGGACGGCTTCCCCAAGCTCCTGTATGCCACTATGGTCAGGCTAGGTATTTTGGATCACCCAGAATATGTAGGAAGGGAGTATGAGGAGTATGGCACTAAGAGGTGTGAGGTGATCATCTATGTTGGAGCAAGTAGGGATTTCCCTGACATAAATCCTTGGGTGGTGTCCACCACAGGGTTTCGGTTCGCGGACACTTACCAAGCTGTCGCTCGCAAAGCTTTGAGGTACCTATGCCAGATTTTTGAGAAGCCAATATGTCATACACCCATGAGATTCTTCCCCCCTTTTGTAAAGAACAACCCTATGTGGGTAGCCCGAATGAAGACCCTAGAAGGCCCTAAACTTCGTGAACGTGATCCAACTGCGGTTTTTATGTCTGACTACTTGCTTTCCTTGGATAAGCAGTATGATAGGCAGGCTAAGCATTTGAGGAAGTGCATTCGTAGGGCACAGGAGGCAGAGAAGCAGATTAGAGAGCTCCAACTGCAGCTTGCGAATGCTAAGGTGCAGGCCGCTGAGGTGGAGAGCCGTGAGGCAGCAACAATTGAAGCCTTCAAACAAGCCGAAGATCGGCACACTCAGCAACTGAAGAATATCTATCTTGTCAATAGGGCCAAGAGAAGGATTGCCACCCTCGAAGATAGAGAGTGCCCAATACTAGATGGAATCCCAATTGCAACCATGGAAGAAATCCAAGGGGAAATAGTGGATACACCGCTTGCACCTCCCCCAACCGAGGCCTCCCATGGAATTCCTGAGATAGGGCCACCAGATGGAGAAGAGATTCTCCCACTCACTCAGCCACCACTAGGAGATGGTGCATGTGCTCATGCCATCCTTTCAGAGGATTCCTCAAGCTCCGAGGCATGATCTAAGTGGCCACATGGCCCCCTCAGGGAATGAGGCTAATATGGTCCGAAGCTAGACCCATAAAAGTGGTTTTAGCGATGCGCCCTTACGCCTAAGGGGAGTGAATCCTGATTCACTTGTAGTGTTTGCTCTTTCCATCTACAATGTAATCCCCACCTACTGTTTGCTTTAAATTAGTAGTTCTAGCTAGGTTCGCTTACACGCTCGCGTGAGATGTACCCGTATTTTAGTGTTTGCCTTTTCCACCTATAATGTAATCCCCACCCAGTGTTGTGCTCTGAATTAGTATTTCTAGTGCTGAATCCTAATTCACTTCTTTGTAAACCCTCGCATGAGGTGATGTACTTGTATTGCAGTGCTTTCTTTTTCCAAGTATGGTGTAATATAATCCTACCATGTAATCACTCCAGTAAATGTTTCTTTGAGCTAGCATGCCATTGATTTTATTAACAAATAGTAGCTTCCTTGGATGTATTTTTCCAAGATTCAATGTATCAAACAAGCCCTTCCATATAACACATAATGGAAAAGACACCTTAGCCTTTACTAACATGTTTTCCCAAGGTTCGATATACCAAACAGATCACCCGCAGCGAAGCGCGGGCATCAGTGGCTAGTACAATATGTAGGAGTGACATGTAAACTAAAGATCATTTCAATCTGGAAGGCACGGACAGGGCCAAAATGTCGTTTTTTCCTTGGACACTACTAACAAAATTCTGACAGCTGATAATCATCATAAAAGGGTTGGCCTAACAACTAGATATGTGGAGTATGTACCAACACCCAGAAAGTCCCTGACACCTCCGCAAGAGCTATCCATATGCAATACAAGTTTGGAGCAAAAGTGGCCCAATGGGAGATTCTATCAAATCTTCTAAACAACATCTGTCATAGTGGTTCAATTTATAAATGTAGGCAACGGATGAGAACTAAATTTGACAAGAGCCAAAGGAAGCTTATTGATGAGATTGTTATCTGTTATTGGTAGAATTTATGCAATGAGATAAATTGAAGGACATTTCAGAATTTGGCAAAGCAACCGGAGGAGGTGGCCTTCATGATAAAAGAAGTTGTTACTCATGATGGGTGGTGTTTCTAGCTATGGAGATGCTAGCGCACGGACATCCGGACGCACGGACGTGCACGCCTGCTGGTCCATTTCCCTGCACCTCGTTTCCCGTGTCTGCTCGTTTGGTGCGCCCAGGTGGGGCCAACGCTGCCCGGACGTCTCCCGCCCGCTCGGCAACACCCCAGCAACTACAGCAGGTGGCTGCGGCAAGTAGGTCCCATACTCCCATTCAACATGTGCAACATCCGGTCTACTTTTGCAACATTCAGATAAAACACTTGCAATATACGTCCGAAACAACTGAAATACTTGCAAAACACAAAAAAAACTTGAAAGCATGTGTGTAGCCATTGCAAAACATTGGAACATCCAGATGAAAATACTTGCAAATATACGTATGAAAACACATAGAACACTTGCATATACATGTAACATCTAAATCTACTTTTGCAACATCTAGATGATACACTTGAACCATACGTCTGAAACAGATGAAACATTAGGAATATATACTTGAAACATACATGTATAGCCATTGCAACATGTGTGACATCTCGATCTACTTTTGCAATATCCACATGAAACACTTGCAAGTACCTCTAAAACATCTAAAACATTTAAAAGATACATTTAAAACATGCTATGTATCCTGATGCGGCTTCCTCCGACGTCTGCAGCGGGGCGCCGCAGCCGTAGCCGGAGTGTGAGGCCGAAGGGCTTCCATGCTATGGCCTGGCGCTTCTCCTTGCGCTAGTGGCGCTTGTCAGCGTTGTCGTGCGCATGCACGCGAGTGATGGCCTTGGAGACGGCCGAGGAATTAGTCCCCAGGCGTGGGCGCGGCGGTGCCCGCGCCATCAGGCGGGGTAGGCGGTGGAGCAGGAGCAGCAGCAAGGGAGGTCCGGCAGGCGTGGGGGCTTGAGAAGTAGAGGTGGCAGCAGTAGAGTTTTGGGGAAGGAAAGAAAGGGAATGACATGGACAGTGAACGAAGCATAGCAGGGGAGGTCTCCTTTTCTTATCCTTGTCCAGCCGGCGCACGATAATAAAAAAAAACTGGTTGGTCCATAGTCCGTGCAGTGCAGTTGCAGGCCTAGGAAGGTTCGTCCGGACGGATGGACGCCATGCAGTCCACGGTCCCTCTCATTTCTATTTGTTTTTCTTGTGGCGATCAGGCAGATCCCTTTAGTTTGTTTTTCTCCTAGTTTTCTTTCCTAGTGTTTTCTCAAGGCGAGTTTGGAAAAGTGGCTAGGCTGTTTAGTAGTCTGGAGCATGCACGACGCTAAGTCACTTCTCTTTTATCATCTACTGTGCCTCGGTGTCGATCCCGCCGTTGTTGATGACGAACTGGAAGGCGTTTTGCATCTCTCCGCCGTTGCAGCCGCCGTCCTGGGTGTCGCAGTCAATGATCTCCTGCTCCGACAGCGACACGAGGTTGCCCGTCACGATCTCGTTGATCCCCTCGATGGCTGCCACTGCCGAGAACGCCCAGCACCCACCTGCATGCATCTCTCACACGGCCCAGGGATCATCAGAAAACTAACTGCAAATCCTCTCTAGAAGAACGTACGTAGTTGGGTGCGAAGTAACGAGCTTGTATGCAATATGCATGAGTGGCGCCGAGTACGCACCGCATTGTTCTTGGTTCTTGACCCCGGTGACGGCGCCAAACTCGCGCTAGTCGATGGCGTCGGGGAGGTCGCCGCCGCGGGGGCGGGGATGACGGTAGCGGGCGCCGCCGCTCCCGACCCTGCTGGCCGCGACTGCGCCGCGGCGGCCGAGGACGCGGCCGCGGTACTCCTCCAGAGTGAGGTCAGCGAAGGGGGTGAGGCCGAGGCGGAAGGTGTGCAGCCCGGCCTCCGCCTCCGCGTTGTGCGCGTCGATGTACCGGAGGTTGTCGCGGAACACCTCCAGCCGCAGCCGGTCGTCGGAGCTGACGACGCCACGCGGCCGGCCGTGGCGGTGCTCCGACTTCCACGCCTCGTACATGCGCCGCACCTCGTCGTCCGCCCGCTCCACCGGCTCCGGAACGATGGTGTAGGAGTGGCGGGCCACCGCAGCGGCGGCCAGTGACAGTGCCACGGCGAGCGCAAGGAGCGCCGCGGCGGGCACTGGGAAGCGTGGTGGGCGCATGGCGATCCTTCGAGTTGGTGTTGAGCCGGGCGAGAGATTGTCTGTAGGGTACTGCTCACCAAAGTCACGCTATCGGCAATTCCAGTTCATCTGAGCATCACGTGCTGCCTCTCCCCATGGGCGGTCCAGCAGATTGATAAAAGGAGACGAGCATTCCTATGGTCGGGTGCGGACTCCTGTACCAGTGGCAAATGCCGGGTCTCTTGGCTAGGGGTGTGCCGGCCCACGGACCTCGGTGGTCTAGGAGTCTTTGACCTCAGGTTCTTCGGTTTTGCTCTAAGGCTTCGTTGGGAATGGCTCGCGAGGACGGAGCCGGAGTGGTGTTGGGTGTCACTCCCCCATCGCAAGGAGAAATGTGTTGCAGCCATGTGCGCCGCCAGCATGTCCGTGATCGTCGGGGATGGTGCTTCTACGAGGCTCTGGACAGACAACTGGCTGCATGTCGGGCCTTTGTACACCCATGCACCGGCACTGTACAAGGCAATCTCGCAGGCCGGGAAGAAGAGGTCCGTGTGTGACGCTCTGGTGCACAACCAGTGGGTGCGGGACATTACTGCAGCAGCCACGGCAGCGGTCCTATGCAACTACCTGCATGTCTGGCGTCTCCTGCGCTCTGTGACTTTGCAGCCGCTCGTGCCGGATCGTTTTGTTTGGAAATGGTCATCGTCGGGAACGTACACTGCGTCATCCACCTACCGTGCCTTCTTTGCAGGTTCCACAAAGCTTCTTGGCGCCTCGGAGCTGTGGCGAGCGAGAGCTCCTCCACGGGTCAAGATGTTTTTCTGGTTGGCACTGCATCGGCGCCTTTGGACCTCCGAGCGCCGTAAGCGCCATGGGCTTCAGGATGATGATGTGTGCGCAATGTGTGATCAAGCCCCAGAGACTGTCGCCCACCTCTTCGTTGGGTGTGTCTTCTCTCGTGAGGTTTGGTACAAGCTCTTGGAGCCGCTTGGCCTGTCATCTCTCATGCCGATGGATGAGCCGGATCTTGGCCAGTGGTGGATCAGCCAACGGGGGCGTCTTGATAGAGCGTCACGGCCTCTCTTCGACTCACTTGTGCTGCTAATCGCTTGGACGGTCTGGAAGGAGAGAAACAACCGAGTTTTCGGACGGCGCGCATCTTCGGTCATGCAGGTGGTGCGGGGCGGTCGTCCATGAGGGCGAAATTTGGGCGCTTGCTAGCTATGCGCCGCTCGCCGCCCTCCACTACATTTGGTCGCAACACTGTGATGTCATGTAATCGGACTTTAAGACTCCAGTAGGTGGTAGGTTTCTCTCCGTACCAGTGTAAGGTTTCTCGTCTCTGCAGGTCGGTCTCGTGGTCGGTTTATATAAGCTTAACTTTCTTTCCTCTTAATAAAAAACGGGCGCACAACCCGGTCGCGAAAAAAAGAATATGTGAAGTATGTGTATCTCAGTGCAGTGCAGTGCAGTGCAGTGTGGCTTAGCCTGTGAAATGAGACATCAATTTATAGCCATGCGCCCATGCGAGGCAACGTACTGGGCCTATCACCAACACTACTTCAGAAACTTATTCGTCGCTTTGAGAGTTGAGACTTGTCTTAAACGGAGGGCTGCCGCCATGCATGCATGTAGACTACCAAGCAGAGTCCAAGATGCTTGATTGTGCTCTATCTAGTCTAGAGATAAAGTACGATGATGGCTTTGTTATTAAACGGGGACTGCATGGCCTGTGATAATACTATTCCTCGTGGCAAACAGGACTCTGTTTTCACTGAAATCAGCGGCGGCAATCCAGCGACATGCATGATGGATTCAACATGCATGTACTGCTCGTCTATATGATCATTTAGCCCGTTTAAATACTGCATAGTCCGTTTAATTGACAGTTTTAGGGCCTATTTGGATCCTCCCCTCTAAGCTTCATAGCTCTAAACTTTAGAGCTAAAGCTCCAAACAGCTGGTCTAAAATAAGCTTTAAACTTTAACCCACCTCACATTAGAGCTTTAAACATCAAAAAGTGTGCTGAAGTGCTCTAAACGATAGCGACCCAAGTGTGTTTGTTGTTTAGCGTCTAGAAAAACGGATAGCGCTTAGGTAACAGGCCTCCAATGATGGGTGACCGGATTAGAGCACGCACGCATGCAGCCGATCGTAGTGAAGGCACGATGGAGTCTGAGTGGCACCCCCATTCAGTACCCTCCAAGTTGAGCTTGCTTTGAGATTTTTTAATCGCCAGCAGCAGCAGGGCGTGCGATGCTTTCAGCTTTCGTCCCGAACCGTGGGCGACGGACGCCGGAACCATGCACTGCAGATGCAGGCAGTCACGCCGCCACGCGCCCACGGCAGCGCGCGGCTGCCGCGGGCTCCAACGGCGAGGAACCCAGAGGAGCAGTCCGGTGTCACTTTGGCCGACGCCTTTACTTCTCTACGAGAGCGCCAGGCCTTAGCTTCCCTGCACCTTTTTTTTTAATGCACAACGTGCAAGGCATGCTTCAAAGACAGAATATTCATGAGGGGATATAACCAAAATATCAGAATTTTTTTCTGTAAAATTACTAAACTAATTCCTGAAATTCTTACGTGATTCCTACAAAATCCCTACATTCCAAACGAACCTTGAATGTTGTTTTCTGATTAATCTCAGATTAACCTCGTTTCTGGATTCGTACCACCTGTGCTATTCACTGCATATAATAGCAAACATATCCGTGCTTTATGATGGAATTTTCATCTTGTGTCATTTGTTCTAAAAAGTTTTATAACCAGATTCCATACCTTGGTTGAACGTACGTTATTCTAACTCATATAAGCATGGCTCAATCAGAGCTCTAGTCTCTAGTTCATTATATATAGTTCACACCACATGTCTTTTAACACATGAAAAGATAGTTAGGTTTACAACACAAGCATTTAAACTCTTACTTCAATATTCAAACATACACAACCAAAGTACGGTAGGTTTAAAATAGAGAAAAATTCACCGGCGGTCTCTGAACTGCAGCTGGTGTCACTTAGGTCTCCGAACTTTGAACAGTATATTTCTGGGTCCCTAAACTTGGCTTCAGGTGTCATCTAGGTCCCTGAACTTGGCTTTGGGTGTCATTTAGGTCTCCGAACTTTAAATAATGTATTTTTGGGTCCCTGAACTTGGCTTCGGGTGTCATCTAGGTCCCAATGCTGACGTGGTGCGGTCCTACATGTAGGGCCCATATGTCAGTCGGTTATATTTCTATTTTGGGGCTACTGTAGCTACAATTTCTAAAATATTCCAAAAATTATATCTTTTTCATATGATCTCGGATGAAGATTATTTTTATATGAAAAATGTAGCTCTCGACGAGATCTACAACTTTCTAGTTTTGAGTTTTTAAATTTGAGATCATTAAAATACTTAAAAAATTAAACAAATTTTCAGCAGTATATTAATCGCGTACAAGCGCTTGTCGCCTTGGAAAAATCATATCTTTTTATATGCTGTCAAATGGAGATGATTTCTATATGAAAGTTGTAGCTCTCGATGAGATCTGCGACTTTCTAGTTTTGAGTTTTTTTAATTTGAGGTCGCTAAAATGCTCAAAAAATTAAATAAATTTCTAGAAAGTCGTAGATCTCATCGAGAGCTACAACTTTCATATAGAAATTATTTCCATTTGACAGCATATAAAAAAGATATATTTTTCCAAGGCGACAAGCGCTTGTACGCGATTAATATACTACTGAAAATTTGTTTAATTATTTTAAGCATTTTAATGATCTCAAATTTAAAAAACTCAAAACTAGAAAGTTGCAGATCTCGTCGAGAGCTACATTTTTCATATAAAAATCATCTTCATCCGAGATCATAAGAAAAGATACATTTTTTGGAATATTTTAGAAATTGTAGCTACAGTACCCTGAAATAAAAATATAACCGACTGACATGTGAGCCCCACATGTAGGACCACGCCACGTCAGCATTGGGACCTAGATGACACTCGAAACCAAGTTCAGGGACCCAGATGATATCCGAAGCCAAGTTCAGGGACCCAAAAATACAGTGTTCAAAGTTCGGGGACCTAAGTGACACCTAAAGCCAAGTTCAGGGACTTAGATGACACCTGAAGCAAAGTTCAGAGACCCAGAAATACACTGTTCAAAGTTCGGGGACCTAAGTTACACCAGCTGCCAAGTTCAGGGACCGCCGGTGAATTTTTCTCTTTAAAATACATCCTGTCAGCCATGCCAGACCAACAGGCTAACCCTTCGTGGGCAAACTCTACTCCCACCCCAGCCTGAAGAGGGCTCATGGACGTAGAAGCACTCGTATATCGGTGTTCATTCACCCATGGGCGGCGGCAGGGTATTCACCGGTATGCCATGGAATACCCAAGATTTTACATACAAACACAAATACATATACATGTATATGCTGGTTTATTTGCTACATATTGCAATTTGCTGCTCTGGCCGTCTGGCCGACTGGCCCAGACCAACAGAAAGCAGCGAGCGAGCAGCCCACCAAGGTCGCATCGTTTTCCTGGCCGCCGCTCCCTTCCCACGCATCTCTCTGCGACTCTGCGTTCTGCAATTCCTCATCGGCAACACACCCGTCCGGCCGTCCCAACTCCCAACTCCCAACCCTAGCGACTGTGTGTCTGCGTCTGCGTCTGCGTCCTGGCTCCCGCAGTCCGGCGAGGCGGCGACCGCCGACCAGGACCAGCGGGCGGCAACGACCGGCATTCTGGCAAGCCCGGCGGCTGGCTTGCTACTTGAGGCAAGTGAGGCAAGCAGCAAGACGCCGCCGTCGAGCTCGGCAAGGAGCTGGTACGTCACGCGGCCCCTCCGGCCTCCACCCTCTCCTTTGCCTCAAAAAATCCCGCCTTTACGGTAAAAAAATCCAATCTTTTCGTGGGGGTGAATCATCGCCGCCCGGTCTGGTCCCAGGCCTCTCCGGCCAGGCCGGTTGCGACGTTGCGTGTGCTGCGGTGGCGGCGACAACGGACAGCCGTGGGGCAAGGTGAGGACACTAGCAGAGCAGTCAGCAGTGTCAGATCCATTCTTCAGAGTACAAATTTAAGATTTCGTTTTCTAATTTTTGCATTGGATTCTTGTAACATAGATGAAGAAGAAGAATGCTAGCATATTTTCATTGTGGGAGAAAGCTGCAAAGGCAAAGAAAACAACTTGCACTTCCACACCAAATCTTTCTTGTTCAATTCTAGTAGCTTTGAGCTTTTGATGTTTTGTAATCTTTCTTAATTATTATTGCACATTTGCCACTATATTCAGACCTTCTACTTTGATTATTACTATTACACATTTGCATCGATTTTTTTTGTACGCGGAATACCCAGTCGTCAAATCCTGGCTCCGCCACTGCATTCACCTACAATAGCAATTTAACGATAACACCGTAAATATAGGCTTGCACTCCACAAGGCTTATACCTAAATAATACACAAAGAAATATAAGGTATATAGCTTTAGCAAGGTGAACAAGGTGAAGCTGCATAAAAACATTTGTTCATCAAGTAAATTGAGACTAACACTACTTATACGCTCTATATAGGTTTAGCATGAACAATATATAAACTAGAGGCGTGAGCTCGATCTTTCACGAGTTCAACAACATGGCAACTTTACATTAAGGGCAACAATAGAGAGTTCACTCGTAACCAAAAGTGCATCATTTTAAAGTGTACAACTCTTTCAACATGATAGCAAGGTTTTGTCAGTCCATAAGAGGTAACTCGTTGTCTCATCCTTTCCCACATTTCGCTAAAACATCTAATGAACAGTCATAAAACACAAAAGTACTAGCATCATGTTACTTACACCTCACCACGTAACACACCTATCAAATTACCTAGTCACAACATGATACCCAGCTTGCCATACCCATGTGTAGCATGTGGTAAGTACGAATATGTGCTCACATTGATGCAACAAGAGTCGATCCTTAGCTATCTCAGGCAAGTTATGCTATCCAAAACCCCGTCTCACCAAGACTCAACCCATCATTGAGTCTCATTCATCATGAACTCACATTATCAAGTTTTTAGCACCTTTTCCTCCTAGGTCCACTCTCATGTGCATGACATCACAACAAATCTTGGATATTGGAGAATGATACTATACATAGGGTTTTTTGTTCCTAACATATAATACTTGCCATATAATATGGTATCCTTGATACGACAGTATGATGTGGTGCCTTATCATGTACTGCCTGTGAACCAATTTATAAGGCCATTCTTAGTAAAGTGTTTCATTGCGTTTGTTTCCAAGAACGTAAAATTTAATGAAACATGAATGAAATCACCACTCTCATCAATGCATAGTTTATTTCTTTTGTTTCATAGACACTTGATTCTATGACTCGTATTGAGTTGGTAACCGAGCCAAGAAAGTTTCATCCCCATAAACTCATTTCTTCTCTCTCTTCTTAAAAATATAGCCTCATCATCAAAACGCTTACGCGGCAGCCTATTAAATGCAATGAAACTCTCACTAAGACTGCCCTAAGGCACTCCTAACCCAGAAACTAGGATGATTTTTATTTTCATTAATTTGGGTGCCAATTTGGAGAGAGAAGACATATGATTGGATAAAAAATGATTTTGAAGAAACTACCCAAAATTTTATTTATACATAATTTATGAGAGTTGCTATATTTCAGTGTCTGAGTTTTGAGGCAACAATCTTACGCAACCAACTAGCAGTATAATTATAAAGAAAACTTACAAGGGATAATTCAATTTTTTTTCTATAGCTAAACAATGACAAAATTATATATTGTCTGAACAACAAAAAACAGACACTTGAAATATAGGATAAGTGGTAATTTATTCATAGTTTATTTTGCATGGTACATAAATAAATAAAGTTCAATGAGACCATTTGCATCACAACTCACAACAACAAACGTGTAAACAAACACTCTTAAACCACAGCAAGGGGCAACAAATCGGTGGTCAGCAGCCCTGTCTAAGCAGGAACCATCTTGATCGCCGGCTCAGCCGTCGGGTTAGGTCCATTCTTCACCGGGTACGACGCGTCCATGGCGATGCCGCACTTGCCCATGGGCAGAAACACGTTGCGCGCCATGCGGATGTAGCCGCCCTCCCCCCACTCGGGGCCCCACGAGTTCTTGACGATCCAGAAGTCCTCGCCGTTCTCGCTGCCGTAGCCCACCGCCGTCACGCCGTGGTCCAGCTTCAATCCGCAGAACCCGCTGAAGATGCCCTGTACGTACGCACGCAAGATTATTGGGAAGTGAACAGTTTCAGAACAAAGAAGAACAGCTCCTGCTTACTACGGCTTACCGAGCTGTAGAGCTGGAATGCAAGACCGCCAGCATCAATGGCGACGCTAACAGGCTGGTTCGCCACCGCCTTCTGCAGCGCCTTCTCGTTGTTGGCCGGCACATTCTCGTATGAATCTATGGACACAACCTTTCTGTTTTCCTGCATGCGTTGAATAATGCAAACCTTCTCCGTCACCACCAATGCATGCATATTGTTCATGCAGAGATTTATGAGAGTGCTAACCCGGATGGCGTCGCAAGCCATGTCAGTTCCGACGAAGGGATAGTCGGCCTCGGTGTCAATGCCGCCGTTGTTGATCACGAACTGGAAAGCGTTGTCCATCTGCCCGCCGTTGCAGCCGCTGTCCTGGGTGTCGCAGTCAATCAGCTCCTGCTCCGACAGCGACACGAGGTCGCCCGTCACGATCTTGTTGATCCCTTCCATGGCTGCCACTGCCGAGAACGCCCAGCACCCACCTGCACGCATCTCTCACGTACGGCTCAGAGATCATCAGTGCAAATTCTTACTAACTGAAGAATTTACTGCTAGCTCGATCGGCTACCACTACGAACCGCATTTCTGTTGGTTCTTGACCCCGGTGACAGCGCCACGCAGGCGCCAGTCGACGGCGTCGGGGAGGTCGTCGCCGGCGCGGGGCAGGTAGCGGTTGCTCGCGACCCGGCGCTTATTAGTGGAGTTGCGGAAGCCGAGGGCGCGGGCGCGGAACTCCTCATGGGTGAAGTCGGCGAAGGGGGTGAAGCCGAGGCGGAAGGTGTGCAGCCCGGCGTCCGCCTCCGCGTTGTGCGCGTCGATGTACCGCAGGTTGTCGCGGAACACCTCCAGCCGCAGCCGGTCGGAGCTGACGTCGCAGGGCGGCCGGCCGTGCTCCGACTTCCACGCCTCGTACGTACGCCGCACCTCGTCGTCCGCCCACTCCAGCGGCGCCGCCGCCGCGACGGTCGCGGCTGCCAGTGCCACTGTGAGCGCGAGCAGCGCCGCGGCTGGTGCAGCGGAGCGTGGTGGACTCATGGCGACCCCCAAGCTTGAGAGATGACGGAAAGCGGAAGGAGAAGGCCACGAAGAGTGTCTCTGAATTGCAATTGCTGGTGTGTCTGTCAGCGAGCAGTGGCTCATCCATTTATACTACTCTGAAAAGCTCAATCATTCGTTGACCTGTCTCAAGCAGAGGGCTGGGCTGCCGCCATGGCAAGGTGCTGATTTTGATTCAGCTCAGCGTGCCAATAGGTAACTACGCAGATGCTTGTTTGTGACACGGTTTCTGAATTCTGATTCGGCTTCAAGGATTTTAGAAAGCTGTCGCTGAACAAAGCAGAAGATGCATGTCTTGTTCGCAGAAGCTTCTACGTTCTAATTGGCGCTTACATTACAAGTGTAGCAATGTAGGATGATCCACACTTGTTTCTGATTGATGGATGAATGAATAATACATGGTGTAGTGGATAGGGCGGCTCCAGCCTCCATCTCCAAGACCTCCAATGATGGGTGCTCGGATTTGGACGATCCCTCGGCAAGACCATGGCCGTGTGTAGGATTAGAGCACACATCCGGTCGTTTAGCGAACATAATGGGCTTGAACAAACCATATTATTTTACTTTACTCCAAGTTGGGCCTATATTGACCCCTAAAATGTGTTGTCACACTCACATGACTCGTGCACAAAGGCCGGGCCGAAAATAGCCAGGGGCAAAAAAAAATCAAATCTAACAACCGTCCGAGGGACCGGCTACTTGGGGCCAGAGATCACCTGGTCTTTACAAGAGGAAACTTTTGAATGCCTAATTATGTCATCCGGACTCTAAATTAAACATTCAAAATATGTATTTTTGATTGTCTTAGCGAGAGCTACATAACGGTGAATCTCATTCTTTCGTTGGAAGTCATTTTCGAAGCTAAGGACTCGGTTTGGAAAACCGGATGACCCTATTTTCCCAAATAGCCCATGAAGTATCGGTTTTGATCGCGACCAACATGCTTTGTGAACTCTGATTCTATAATCGCCAATATATTATCACATGACGTCCGAGGCAGTGCCTACTCTTATGTTGTCAGTTCCCCAGCTTCCATTGCACCAAATGGGACATTCTTATCTGTAGTCCTCGTGGTTGTAAAGTATATTCTAGGGTTTATGTTTATGTCGCCAATCCTTAAATGGGGGGGGGGGAATCTACTAGTGTTTTCAACAGTCATCTTCATAATAACTTTTCTCTGTTTTTTTAATAGTGTGTCACCCCACCAAATTGTTTGACTTACCTACAAATTTGGATTCACCATCTTGCTTTTGACCTCTCTAGCACTTTCACCTCCCGATAATGACACACAACATGACCAAGACTGCTCCTCAACATGGTTATGCCCTTTATGCACATCTGAGTTCCCATGTAACTATAGTCATCATGGAAAATCATCACAAGTAGCAAGAATCCGCACCAACTAGTCGCCACATCACCGAGAACCTACAATAATAGTCACATCATGCTCATTGGGGTTGCTGCCTATTTAGATGATAACTCTACCCATTGAAGAACCGAATGACCCAAGAGGGGGTTGGAATTATGCACTAGAAAGGCATAAATTAAAGTCAAGACCTTCAAATAATGTTGCACATTTGCTACTCACTCACACTAGCAATTTCATAATCTTCAATCCAAACACTTGTGAATGATCAAAATACTCCCCTATGGAAACTCAACTCCCAAGATGTGTCTATCCAAGACACAGATCAAAGAGCTCAGAATGAGCCATGGAACACAAATATATGTACGTAGTCCACCAATGAGAGCCACAGAACACAACAAACACAACGATTCATGTGGAAAACCTCCTCAAGTGGAGTAAAAACCACTGACCAACCGGTCTACTCCAAGCTCCTACTATAATCAATAAATGTGTACAACGAGTATTCTCTAGAGCATCTAGAGGATTATACAACAGACGCAATATTTTCATCTAGTTGCAAACATGGCATCAACTACAACCACAACCAACTAACAAGAGGATTGACAACAAGCAAACATAAAAGTTACATATTATGTCCCCCTTGGTAGTGAGTTCATATCTCAGAAAATGCAATTCCACTGTGCATGAATTTTGGTAGGCATGTAGATCCATAAGTTCCCTAACCACTGACCAATTTCAGCTCAATACATAGTTTCATGACCCAAATCAACCATCTACTAAAATTGTAGTGCCAGAACTGACAAAACCCCTCTCAAATCAAATGCTCTACTCAATCAGTCCTCAAATCAACAGAATTGATCAAAGTACTCTAAGTGTACAACGAGCTCACCAAATTTTGTGCCAATTCAATCACGTTTGAACCTCCATCACGAGCTTGAAGATGATAGGTTCAGAGCCACCAAATGTGGACATATTTTCTTTTCCTTCTCGTTCCTCTCTTCACACATTCTCTCTCTCTCTCTCTCTCTCTCTCTCTCTCTCTCAATAGGAAGAAATGAGGCAAAGAGGAGGCTAGGTTTTCTCTTCTCTCCTTTGTTGGTTCCAACCAAAATCAATGGCTTACGAGAGTTGGGTTCATGAGCTACAAATGGGCTGCTTTGCTGGGCTCGAAATCATCCTCTATGTAGAGGGACAGCCCACACATCTCTATCATAAAGAAAGCACCGAACCACGTCAACAAGTGGGAGCAACTTCTACTCAAGTTCTTATTATGTAAAGAAAACTAACAAATGTCTTACATTGTGACAAATACTCCCAGAATTTCACACAGGAAAGTTTGTTTTGTTACATAATAATTAACTTTTAATCATAACTTATTTATAGTGGTACAAATAAACAAATAAAATTCAATAATGAGACCATTTGCATCTGAACTCAATACAACAAACGCTTATAAACACTAAACAGAGACTCTTAGACACCACAGCAAGGGCCAAGCGGTCAGCAGCCAGCCTAAAGCGAGAACCATCTTGAAGTTTTTGATCCCTGGCTCAGCCGTCGGCAGTCAGCTACTAGCGGCCGTTCTTGACGGGGTAGGACGCGTACATGGCGATGCCACACTTGCCCATGGGCAAAAGCACGTTGCGCTTCATGCGGATGTAGCCGGCCTCGCCCCACGTGGCGCCCCACGAGTTCTTCACGATCCAGAAGTCCTCGCCGTCCTCGCTGCCGTAGCCCACCGCCGTCACGCCGTGGTCCAGTATGTACCCGCATAGCCCATTGAAGATGCCCTGTACGTACACAAGATTTATATTGACAGATAAAGAAGAACAATTCAGAACAAAGAACAGGTAGTAGCTCCTGCTCCTGCTCCTAGGATTTTGTGCTCAGATTAACTGAAAAATGCTTGCTCACCGAGCTGTAGTGTTGGAACGCAGGACCGTTCGCGTCAATGGCGACACTGACCGGCTGGTTCGCCACCGCCTTCTGCAGGGCATTCTCATCGTTGGTTGGCACATTCTCGTATGAATCTATGGACACAACCTTTCTCTTCTCCTGCATTTTGGAAAAAAAATGCAAACTTCCATCACCACCAAAACCAATGCACTGCAGAGGCTTATATATGAGACTTGTGAGATGCGTGGTACCGACCCTGATGGCATCACAGGTCCCGTTCGTTCCGATGAAGGGATAGTCGGCCTCGGTGTCAATGCCGCCGTTGTCGATCACGAACTGGAAAGCCTTCTGCATCTCTCCGCCGTGGCACCCGTAGTCCTCACTGTCGCAGTCAATCAGCTCTTGCTCCGACAGCGATATGAGGTTGTTCGTCACGATCTTGTTGATTCCCTCCATGGCTGCCACCGCCGAGAACGCCCAGCACCCACCTGCATGACTCACGTCACGTCACGGCCCAGAGATCATCGTAAGTGCAAATCCTTGTACTAACCCGGCGAAGTAATTAACGAGCATGGAGACTGATCAGTACGAACCGCAGTCCAGCTGGTTCTTGACCCCGGTGACGGCGCCCTGCTGGCGCCAGTCGACGGCGTCGGGGAGGTCATCGCCGGCGCGGGGCAGGTAGCGGTCGCTCGCGACGCGGGACAGAGTGGAGTTGAGGAAGCCGAAGGCTCGGGCGCGGAACTCCTCCAGGGTGAGGTCGGTGAAGGGGGTGAGCCCGAGGCGGAAGGTGTGCAGCCCCACGTCCGCCTCCGCGTTGTGCCTGTCGATGTAACGCAGGTTGTCGCGGAACACCTCCAGACGGTCGGAGCTGCCGTCGCGCGGCCGGCCGTGCTCCGACTTCCAAGCCTCGTAGAGCCGCCGCACCTCCTCGTCCGCCCGCTCCAGCGGCGCCGCCGAGCGCAAGTCGCGCGCTGCGGCGACGGTCGTTGCGGCTAGTGCCACCGTGAGCGCGAGCAGCACCGCCGCCGCGGTGGCAGTCGGGGAGCGTGGTGAACTCATGGCGATCCCCTGATGCACTGGTTTGGATTGACCACCTCAAGCCTCAAGCTCGATCAATCGGCGCAGCAAGAGATGACGAGAAGCGGAAGGAGAAGGTGATCGACGACGACGAAGAGTACAATCTGTGAACTGCTGGTGTGTCTCAGTGTCTGCCTTGCCCATGCAGTGGCTTATCAAATTTATAGCCACCGGAGGCAACGAACTGGGCCCGACCGGACCCACACGGCCAACCCCACCACCAAGCAACCTAAAAAGCTCGTGCCCTGATGATGCCTGTGGTTCTCAAACAGAGGGCTGTCACCTTGTTAACGTGTTGATTTTGATTCAACTCTGTGTGTCAAGTGTCAAGAGATGGATCGAGAACTACGACGATCCTTGCTATGACACGGTCTCTGATTTAGCTTGAAGCAGTTTCAAATGGCAGGAATAATCTACTTCAACATATGGAAGGGAGTTGAACAAAGCATAAGAGATGACTTGTTCGCAGCAGCTTGTACGTTCCAACTTGTGCTGGCTTGCAAGTGTGGCAGTTTAGGAGGATGTACCAGTACTGGGTTGCAAGATTTTAAAGTGAGTTTTGCATTATTAAACATGTGCTTTATGAAAACGGAGTGGTAAACCATCATCGTCCGGCTCGATAAGAGTAGGATGAGTAACTGGGTTGTACAGTTGGAATAAAATTTTCAAGTCAAAATGTGAGGCTACCTTACACGTCAACATACATCTTATATTAGACGTGAGGTTCCAGAAAATTAAGTTGGTGACATATCATCCTATTATTCAATTAGAAGCAAACCGACAATGCTAGCGTCCGAACTTCTAGACGGACCCTGCGCCTACACTTCATCTCTCTCTACGCACCTGCATCCTGCGCCCGCCTACGCGGGGCCCGTGTCGCCTGACTGCACGTGGGGAGTCCCCGCTCGCGTCTCCTTCGCTTCTCACACGCATGCACGCGTCTAGCAGCGCATCAGGTGACTATAGCAGGTGGCTACGCCAGCATTCAAAAGAAGAGGAGGGGGTGGAGGATGCCCAGCCGGCCCCGGGAGAAGGAGACACCGAGGCGAAAAGTGAGGCAGCAGAAAAGCGAAGACAGAGATGCAACACCTGATCTACTTTTGAAACATTTGGATGCAACAATTGCAACATACGTCTGAAGGCAGATAAAACACATGGAACATGCATCTGAAACACTAGCTGCAACACCAGATCTACTTTTGAAATGTCTAGATGGAACGCTTGCAACATACGTACGAAATAGTTAAAACACTCGAAACATGCGTATTAAACACTTATCAAAAACACCTAAAAACACTTCATATGTGTGAAAACATATGCAACATCCTGACTTGTAAACATATGTCTGTAAAACAAAATTAAACATTTGGAACATATACTTGAAACATACATCTATAGCCACTGTAACACGTGCAACATTTCGAACTACTTTTGCAACATTAAGATGAAACACTCATAACATCCAGATGAAATATCTGAAACACTTGAAACGTACTCTTGCAACATGGGCTTTGCTTGGACGACTGAAGGCACGCCAGCGCGGAGGTCAACAGCGGCGCATGGACCTCGCTGTGCGGCAGCGGCACGGGCAACTCGCCGACGGGCGCGGCGTCACACGAATCTCGTCCCTCTCGCCTGTTTGCTGGAGCATCCGTCGTGAAGGCTCGCTGGCACAGTAGAGGCGGCCGAGGCTCACTAGCTAGGTGGAGGCGGTCGCAGCGAGCCCAGGCCGGCCACGGCGAGGAGGCATCGCGGTGGAGGCAGGCGAGGCAGACTGGACCCGGTGAGGAATGCAGCGCGGAGGAGGCTACAGGGGATGGCGCGCAGCGCTGCAGGGGACGGCGACGGCGGCGAGGCGGAGTGGGGTGGACGGATGGGCACGGCAACACAGGGAGAAAACGGTATAACGAGCATTAGAGCGTGCGGACAGGACAAGCGGATAGGGTCGTTGGGCGAACGGCGCGTATGGGAGTGAGCGGAGGGAGACGTCCGTCAGTCCGGACGTCTTAATTGTATCATTATCGTTATTCATATTGTCAGACTAGACAACAATCAGTCCTGACGGTGAAAAAAAAAATCGTATATACTCGCCCGGTCGCTCCGTCAATATCTCCAACAGTATCTGCAGAAGTGTCCCTTGTCTTGGGTGTTCGGAATTGGACGAGCGAGCCCTCGGCGGATCAGGTTAGACCACGCAGCCGGTGGTATTGCGAGCACCACGGAGGAATGGAATGGAACAAACCCCGTTTGCTTTTTTATTTCTCCAAATCCGAAGTTGAACTTTTGATTCCAATATTCCATACAAATACAATCACCAGCAGCAGCAGAGGCAAATGAAAAACGAGATCCCGGTTGGTCCAACGGACGCCCCCAAGCAGCGTGCAACTGATTTGTCGCGAGCTGTGTGCGCGCGCCTGACGGAGGGTGGCTGGGTGGGTTCAGCAGTCACAATGCATGCCGCCGCCGCCGCCGTGGCGGTAAAGAGAAACACAAACCGGGGGGCCGCGTCCGGTCCGGCCGTCCGGGTGTCGCGCGTGCCCTTCGTTGCATGCAACTGCTGCCTTTCTGATCCGAGTGCACACGCGGCACGGGGCCTCATGGCGCGAGGCTGGCAGTTCGCCTTCGCGGAAGTGATCGCTGTGCGGATGGCCGCTCTGCTTCCAGGACGGGTACTCGCCGGTCGCCGCGGCGGCACCAGCACAACCGATCTGCCCGTTGCTGATTCCGAGCAATCACCAACGCCAAATGCTTAAGCAACTGTCTATGAGAGATGCAGCAGCATGCTGCACCCAACAGCAACCAAGGACCTCAGAAAAGTGAGAAAACGATTGGTTTGCTCCAGCCTACACTCAAGTCTCCAAGACTCCAACAGTCCAACCACGGCCATTTCTCAATCAGGCGATCAGGGCGGCTTGTCTCAATACGTGACGTGACCACCTCTCTACGGGATTGGAATTGGCGGAGAAAACAACCAACAGAGGCCTTGTCGGGATGCACATCCACTTCAATCCACATGCGTGGAAGTGGATTGAAATGAATCTTAGTTTAATTCCGCTTCAATTCACTTCAATACATGTAGATTAAGATAAATACATGCACATCCAAAACGAGGCCAGATTTGGTCTAAAAATCCATGCTTATCTCAATACACATGGATTTAGCCCTATGAGTCATTAGTAATAATAAATAAAGGAAACTCTTCCGGAGAGAAGATACGTATGCGCACCCAGCCATCAGTGCATGCTCGAGCATGCAAGACAGCAAGAGTTGATACCTTTCTTCAGAAGGATAGACAGACTTCCAGAATCCAGCCACCATTTTTCAGTTCCCAATGCAGCATACATTACAACACAACAGATACAGCTACATTAAAATTGTGCACTCTACAGATAACATGCCCATTACCCAAGCGTGGATCATCGCCACAAGAGCAAAAACATCAGCAAAAAAAATAATAAACACAGCCACCGCCAGATTAACCGGATACGCTTCCTACTGTGTTTTTGCAGGGTGTGAGAGATATACATTACAATGCCAGTACGTTCTCCATCAATTATCTTGCCCTTGAGGGTCGCCCTTCCGTTTCGTGGTGCCTCGGGGCCGAGATGATTTGTTGGCTCTGGACAGCCGCCTATCCGCCTGCTCTTGCTTGTCGTCCAACAACTCAGATGGAAGCTCGGTGGTGGTTTCAGGCCATGGAGTGCGCTTTGCAGGGACGACGACTTCCAAAGGTGGCTCAATTACCCACCTGCAAAAGAATGTATTTAGTTGTGGCTAAGAAAGAAGAGGAAAGCTAAATGGGCAAACAAATTAAACAAGAGAGAGACATGAATAAACAGCTAACTACACTCTGAAGGACCCAGTTTCTTAGCTAAGGGAACCCAATGTTTTCACTCTTTGTTGGTTTCAATGAAACTAATGTTTTCCAAAGGGAACCCAATGTCTTCACTCTTTGTTGGTTTTCAATGAAACTAATGTTTTCCTAAGGGAACCTAATGTTTTCACACTCTGTTGGTTTCAATGAAACTGTTTCCCTTACAAGACCTTTTCCTTGTTCAAGGTCCCAGGAACAAGATACTTATCACACATTGTTATCAAAGACACCCTTGTCATGAGAACCCAGTTTTTCTTTTTTAAGAGTGATGAGGACCTGGTCTTCAACCATGAGATCAGCCTAGATGCTAGATTTCATGCCAAACAAAACATAAAAATTTTAATACTTTGTCAAATGTTAATAATGATACGTTGGAATCTATCTCGCGCCTTAGCCATGTGGCACCATGTCAATGGAAGAGGCAAATTGTTAAGATAGCATGTTATCTTACACTCTAGTAGGCATCAAAAAGTAGTGATTGTCTAAAATTTTCGAGAACCCAGTTTTTTTTTAGCACTTACAAACATCAAATTTACAGGTTCAGCAGCTTAAAATCAACATTCAACATCTACAGATATGAATATGAATACATATAGCTACTGTAAATCTCAGTGCAATCAATCAATGAGTCAATCACATTCAACATGTAAAATCCATATAAGATTCATATGTAACAAAGGGCCTGTTTGGCAGGACGTGTGGAGCAGGTTTGGTGTGCACCGGGAGTGTTGGGGTGTCTCATTTTATTTAAAGACTAGAACTAGTTATTATAGCATACAAACTCCAAACCATTTATTATAGCATACAAACTCCAAACCTGGTGTGGTCCGCATGGATCTTGAAGATGGAACTCAGCCAAACAGGGCCAAAGTTTCAGTTGCTGGGTAGCTATTAGACAGTTGGTTTATATCCAGTTGCCACAGATATTCATTGGAGATTTTGCGCCTGTGAACCTAGCTAAGAAGCTTGCTAAGGCCTAACTAACTCAACAAAGTTAAAAAGGGAGTTTCCAAGAAACTAGATGTTTGAATCTTGGATGCTAACAGAACATTATAATATTTCCGAATAGCATAGCTGGGTAATAAAAATGTCGAATAATGGAATGTCGAAAAACTCACCCCTGAGGAAACTTGCTGTCAGCCCGTGCTTCAACACGGAGCCACCACAGTAGGACCTTCTTCCCACAGTTGCCCAGTGGCTCAACAGAGGATGGATCATTCAACAGAGTAAGTGGGTTCTCAATCTCCTCTCCATTCTCGCCCACAGCATCAAGATCCTTCACCCAGTCAGGCTTGCCGTCAGCCTCCTTCCACAGCATTCTGGAGTTCAACACAAAGCCAGCCCACTCCAAACCCCTGGGCAGAACAGGGGCTGCCTCACCAACCACTGTGGCGGTCTTCCCAGAGAAGGGCAATGAGTTGAACGTGTGCCATCCAGCCAGATGCCCTGAGGAGTTGCAAGCAGGGCCCTGGACTGGAAGAGGCATATTCTGCTTGTCCTCCTCGCTGAGCCGTAGTTGGTCTGCCGTTCCAGTGTGTGCAAGAATTCCAACGGATACAGCACCCATCCACTGGACCTTCTGCACCTCATCGAACAGCTCCATGCTATGAACATTGCTGTCGTCCGCAAACACAACTACACCATCCATCTTCCTCTCACGGATCACGCTGCGCAAGGAAACCGATCCTTCATCAGCGACCTTCTTTCCATAAGTACTACTAGCTAGCTGAGGAAGAAGTAGTAGGAAACCATACATACCGTAGGGCGTGGAGGCGCATCCGGTTCTCAGTGGCGTGACGGTCGGCCCATTCGTGGGGCATGCGGTCAGGGAAGGGGATGTGGACGAAAGTGAGGCCAGAGCGCGCAAGCATCGACGCCGTGGCGTTGGTGGTGCCGCCTGCCTCGACGACGATCCAGGTGAGCGGGTACGGCACGTTGCGGAGGGAGTGGAGGAGGCCGGTGAGGTGGAGCGCCTGGAACGCGCGGGAGTAGGTCGGGGTGACGACGAGCACCTGCCTGGGCTCCTTGACGCCGTACCAGCGGCGCTGCTCCTCCTGCACGCGCTCCATGATCCGGTGCGCGCGCATCACCTCGACGGGGTCCGGGTGCGGCCACGGGCGGATCCGAATCCCGTGCCTCCCCACCACGACGTGGCTCTGCGGGTTCCCGGACGACGCCGCCCCCTTGTTGTCGGCCGCCTCCAGCGCGGTGCGATTAGCGGGGCCGGAGGGGGGAGTGTTGGCGGCGGCGAAGGAGAGCGTGAAGGTGTTGGTCGTCGTGGTCGTGGTCGTGGTCGTCGTGGTGGTAGTCGTGATGGCGCGCAGGACCGCGGCCGAGGAGGAGGAGGTGGTGGAGTGGTAGAGCGCGGTGGTGGAGAAGAGCATGAAGAAGAGGAGCCGCGAGAAGCGGAAGCCGAGGAAGAGCGAGATGAGGCAGCAGAGCGCGTGGAGCAGGAACCAGAAGGTGGAGGAGGCGGGCGCCCGCGGCCCCGCCCCGCCGCCGTCGGCCATAGCCCCGTCTGCCCCCGCTGCGCCGCCGCCCGACGACCGCACGGCCGCCGCCGACGACCGCCGCAGCTGGCTCTGCGGCAGCAGCGACTTCATCATAGCCGCCGGATCTGGTGGGCTCCCCCGCCGCCCGGCGCTCCCTCCTCCTCCGCCCGGCTCGAACCGAATCAATCGATCGCGCTCGTCGGCGGGTAGAGGTGGGGTGGGGTGGATAGTTTTTGAGGGGGAGAGGTTGGTGGGGGGTGAAGTGCGGTGCACGAAACAGCGGGTGCGGAGGTGAGGTGAGGTGAGCTATCAATTGTTGGGCAGAGGAAAAGGGGAAGCGAGGAGGGGGAGAGCGTTGGGTTGGGTTGGTGCCTGACGGGGACGGGGTCGCTGGAGGAGCCGCGAAGAAGCCAAAGGCGCAAGCGCGTGCGCGTTTGCGCGGTGCGGTGCGGGGCTGCGCGAGGAGGCGAGGACGGGGGAATCGGGTTGGGGGAGTTTGGTGAGGAGGTGGGGGTGGGATTGCCGAACCCGCGCGGCGCGGCGTGGCGCGGGAGAGGGGTTGGACTGGAGTACTACTGGACCAGGCCGCGTGGGTCGGTCGCCGGAGACACTTGCGCGTTCGGTGACGGCGTGTCGCTGTGTCCCGTGTCGTCATTCTGTGTTTTTTTAATATAAGAAAAATATAAATTGCTTCGTTTTTTAGAGAATTGTGGTAGTGGTTTGTGTTTCTCACGTTTTCAATGATTGAGACTTGAGAGGCAGCTGCCGGCGTCGGCGGGACTCAGGTTTGTGCCAGCTGCGTTTGACTTCCGAGCTTAGCGTCGGTTCAGGGCTTTTGTCACGAAGGACTAAAGAAGCGCCATGTTGTGCAGGCTTAGCTTTGGCCATGATTCTTAGGATCTATCTAATCCAAATTGCATAGAAATTTAGTTCGTTAAATCCTACACGATCACGCTACTGCACAAATTTATGTTCAATTTTAGATGCATAAATATAATTTATGCTCAATTTTAGATACACAAATAGTTTGTCAATATTAAGTCTCGAGATCTATATTTTAAACCTTTTTAAATGTGTTTATAGAGATAGAGTGTGCATGTGCATTTACAAGGGTAATCTATGAATGTCTGCATCTGATTCGGGAAAAGACCACTCCAACTGGGGCACGTTGTCTGTGTGACTTGTACTCCAAATTTAGGAAATTTGCAGGAACCCTTTTCTTGTTCATGCGAATCTACAGTGTTATTGTAATGCTTATTAGACAGGACAGAAAAACAACAGTATTCTCCAATCTCAGATGGACAAATTTACTTGAGTTAATTTCTCAATGGTTCATATCAAAAATATATTTGCAACATATCGTATCAGATTTTGCAGTGCCATAACATACATGACATTCATGAACAAATTCACATAAAAGCAAAACAAGGAGCCATGCTCAGGACAACACCCCACGGTGGTCCAAATATTCTTCATGGGCCGATAATTGACAGGACCGCATTATCCAGCTGTTCCTAACGAATAAATACTCATTTGAGGAAACAATGAGCATCGCAGTATATTCTTTAATTCTAAGATCACTATTTAGTCTATTTTACATGACCAGATGTCTGGTGAAAGTTTGAGCAATGGCTCTATGATGCTTATGCATAAAGTTATATAACAATGGTGAAGCATGGATGGCAATGAACGCCCCACGGGACCTTGATCGCGATGATTCATCGTCGCCTGACAATTCCAAAGCTATGGACGGCAGCATCAATCCATGCCCTGCTCAATCCCTCATTTTGGTGCAGATCAAAGTCATCTTTCAACCACCTGTATGGGTTCACTCGTATGGGTTTCTGAAGTTCTTGAGAAGTTCTGGAATGTCATATCCAAGCATATCATCCACGGCCTGTATCATCTTGGGCTTGACCTTCTCAAACTTGTCGAAGCTATACCCGCTCAGGACCTCTTTGAAGTGTTCCACATAAGGAAAATCTCCCGACGGAAGATGGTATTCCCGTTGCACCTATTCCACAAGACAGCAGTTGTTGCTTAGAGCATGAAAATTATATGGAAAGGATATGTAAGGGAATGCTTCACATGGCATCCAGTAAAAGCGAGAGAGAACACTGTGTAACTGAAATGAAACAGGAAGAGCCCAGAATTCACAGCATCGGCAAACTCTTACTGTCACTATTTTAAAATGCACAAAGTAGTAAAATAATCGAAACTTAAGGTGCAAGCTGGTTACGTGAAGCAAGCCACAAGGCCATGATATGCCAGGGGAAAAAAATGTGGTAAGAGGACATCTGACAGACAAAAGCTTCCATCCTAAGTTCCCAACATAAGCAAGGACCTCTGCGGCTCTTCAATCTACAATGATCTTATATTGACTAGAGAAGTTCAGAACCTCAAAATGCATACCTTTGCAAACTCATCGGGCAGATTGTCTATGAGTCGCTGTTGAGCTTTTGCTTTGCCCATCATTGTAGGCATCTCCTTCTTTAGATGGCCTATTATATAAGCATGGATCTTGGCAGCTCTAGCACGTTTAACAAATTCATTGATCTGCAGGCACAGAATACTGATGTCAATATGCAAAAACTAATTAGTTAGGACTCAAAAAACACATGGAAAAAAAAGGAAAAAATTACCCGACGATCACAGGCTTTCTTGGGGATATCTTTGAGATCAGAAAGGAGATCATCTTGCTCTCTCTCAAATAGTTCCTTTCCAAGTGGGCCAACAGCTGATTCATTTACTGGTTTGTCATTGAATGATCTACAAACAAACATGGAAGTTATTTGAATGATTTGCAGGCACTTGAATGATCTAAGGTCAATACCAGAACAAGATTCAAATATACTATTGTTTAAGTAATGGAGAAATCCAGTAATACCTGAGTCAACCTTTAGTAAGGTACATGAAATACGTCAATACTCTACTAGTAATTTTGAAGTTACAATTTGAAGATCTTATGTAATCTATCATAAAATACCAAATAGTGAAATAAAGAAGATCAGGGTATCAGAAGTTACCCGATATAAACACGTGAAACCTCAGGTGTATTCAGTACTTTCCCAAGAGACCACATCAATGCACCATAAACTCTCATAAGCTGCATGTCAATGAGAAAAGGACTATTAATATGTAGAGCAAAACAAAGAAAAATGTCCCATCACGAGTTAAGACACTAAAGATCCATAAATACTACCTGTTGAGTGTCTACTTGATCTGCCTTGTTCAAAACTACACGTATTTTGTCATCATGTCCACGTAATGATCCAATGACACGTTTGAACTCATCGCTGATATCAAGCTTATGAGGATCAAACAGAAGAAGAATAAGATCACACTTCGCAGCAAACCATGATGTCACGCCAGTGAAATCATAGCTGCGTTGCGTGCGTTGCTTTTCACCAGAAAGAACACCAGGTGTGTCAACAAATGTGATATGCTCTAGCAGCTTCAAGGTAAATGTTTGGTATCAGTTTCCAGATTACATGCCTTTTAGGTTTTCACTTGCATCAAAATTAAATCTTACTGGATGTCGCATCTGAGAGCACTCAAACTTGGATAAAAATGCAGTCCCAAATGTTGTAAGACCGCTAAAAGGCATGTCAGCTTGAACAGCAATAGTATTTCCAGGAATAGTCCTTTCGTCAGGTCCTGACTGGCAAGCATACATAAGTTAACTGAAGCGACAGAAATGGGAAAGTATTATAGGTATAAAACATGTAGTAATGTAATTGGTGGCACACAGGCAATTCATACTGCTTATACTGCAGTTACATTGGCCTAGGTTGAAAAAACTGAAATTGGTCAAAGAGTGTGCCAATAGGTGCTTAGTATCTATTGCCAGTTCCACAAGCAAGAGTTTGCATAAATCTAGCGATGATGAACTTAAACTTAATATTGATTTGGAGATGTGTGCATTATGCTTCTTTTACATTAGCTAACATTCCCAACAAACCCTAAGGAATCAGAAACAATCATAAATATGATGGCTGGCGATATAAGCGCAGCCCAGCATTTCAGAGAAAATTTAGAGAAAAAGGTACAGGCTGCTAATCACAACGCAACAGGTGTCAGCCAGAAAATTGACAGTATTTTCACGAAGCACAAAAAGACAATCAGATCCAAACATCTTATAGAAATGAACAAGCAATGCATCCCAAAAGCACTAATTTTAGTTCTTGTTGGCAACAGGAAGACACAACCCCCCCCCCCCCCAAAAAAAAAAAAGAGAGAAAGAAATGGCAGACTGGTAGTTTTGCATGAACCGTAGCACTTTCGCTATTTTTTTTAATCATGTTCTGTTTACTATGTAGAAAACTCTTTATATGCTCTTGAGGATTTTACGAACTATATATAGAAAACTGTGACGATATTCAAAGGCATAATTATCTATCAACTACTATGTGATTCTATGATCTGTAAAGCCAACATCTTTGGAGGGATCCCATAGGTAACTAACGATGTAAATTCCCTATCCCAAGTTTTGAGAAAAATGTTGGATTGCTTCATCCGTTCATCGTTTCAACTAAAATTACTTCACAAATCATAATAAGAAGTTTAAATCATTTGATGCACCTATTATACCTACAAAGAGAAATCCTAAGTTTTGTTCAGTTTACCATGACAACTACAAATCTGTCTGTTGTTGGCTCTGGTCCAATATGGGCACCTGCAAATGCAAAGCATAAACTGTCAGGCAGCATGCTACTTGAACAAACCTGGGAAACTATAGAAGGTACATCTGGTAGATAAAAAAACCTGGATAGCTTGTTCTTAGCAGATGCTTGATAAAAGTTGTTTTACCAGTAGAATATTGACCTAAGAGCATAACCATTGGCTTTGCATCAAAATCACTACTTGTCTGCAACACACAAAAAAAAAAGGATTAACAATATTCTGCATGAAAGGGAGTTATTTTGAACAAAATGACAAGGAAACAATAATAATGATGGCATAGATTACACAGGAAAGTAGTCATTTCTGTTTCCTAAAGTATCCAGAAAGTGGGAATACAGTATGTACCAGCAAAGGGGAGACGAAATCATTGAACTTGTATGTAACTTCCAAAGGCTTCAACTTTTCGATATAAAGTTTTTTCAAGCCATCAATGACAGAAGTAACAGCAGTCAGAGGTATCTGTTTACATATAACACCATAAAAGGAAAGATCAGCAATAATGATAAATGTGTCATTGACAAAACTAGGGTCAACTGACAGCATTTCTTTTATACAGGGAAAGGTCTTAATATTGGCACACAAAAATCTCTGTTTCTTAATAATGCACAATAGAAACACAATTACTGAGAACTATGTTGTCTTACAAACATTTTGGTGGACTGTGGGCTTCCTTTTAGACAACTTGCATGCATCATATTTCCAAGCTCGTTAACAGACAAGATACAATTAAAATAAATAGGTAACCAGCTACAGAAGGCTTACATGAGCTAACCAAGTAAACTCGCGGCCTTTTCCTTTTGCTAACGTAAAAAGACAGATGACTGAACTATCAACAAATGCTCTCACTAATGAGGTCATAGTAGAATTTTCCTCAAAAGTTCCTTTGGTGTGGGTATTCAATAGATATTCACAAGAGCAATATTCTAGGAGCATACAGAAGTCATAAGAAAAATGAGTATTACCTTCTTTGATGACGTTGAGCTGAACCATTTGTTTGTTAAAGTAGATTGTTCCTGAGGATATCCTGCATGGATAAAAAAAAGGTTTGTATCATAGATTTCCCCCCAAGCATGAATCTCCTGTTAAGGGTGCATTACTTACCATCCATTTCTGGATCAACACGCTTCACCAAATGCTTAGATTTCTGAAACAGTTGTCATCATATTTACTACAAGGCATTGAGATAAAGCACAAAATTGATAAAGAAAAACTGTAAGGACATAGTAATACATTACCGCAAGTAGAGCATCCAAACCTTCCATCACAGGTGGATTCAAACTGACCAAATCTGTCAGATATAACCTTAGACTTGTTAGCAGTAAATAAATGAGCATACTGCAATCAAATAGACTTGATTTGGAGGCTAGCAACAACCATCTCGTTTAAGGCTATCTTGAGTAATCTCATTCCCCGCTTGTGCCAGAGAGACTAGCTGCCAATTGAAACAAGCCCATTAGTAACTAACAATAACCCAAATCACCTAGTGGAAACAGAGAGCACAACAGAAACATCAAATACACGAGGGAAAACCTGCATCGCCGTGACGAATTCAGGGAAACCCAGGTACCCCTGCCGTCTGGTGTCCGCGATAGCCCAGACCTTGAATCGCAGCACAGTTAGACAAAAAAATGGCACATATAAAAACCAATAGCTCCGCAAGCAGAACAAGACAGGAAAGGGGGTGAGGGCTAGTAGCGAGAGCCAGCACCTGCTTGAGGTCGGGGCGGGAGAGCTTGGACATGCCGAAAAACTTGATCGCGTCGGGGCCCGTGATGCGACCATCCCCATCTGCAACGCCGTCGATTAGAAGACCACACCCAGGCGCACAACAGTGGAACTGGAGATTGGGGATCGAAGGGAAACAGAACAGGGGGGGGGCAGGAATCGGACCTGCGTCCGCGAGCGCGAACCACTCCTGGTAGATCTTCTGGTGCTCCTTGGAGCAGCTGCTCGCGGGGTACTGCCCGATCTCCATGGCCGGGCGCGCGGCGGTGGCCGCGCTCCACTTTACCGCCGGGCGAAGCAAGCAAAACCCTACGACGTGGCCTCACTGAGTGGAAACAGGAACAGAGTTTTCAAATGGGCTTTTACCTGAGCGAGCTCAACATCGACTCGAGGGACGAGGGATGGTGCGGCCGTGGAGTTTGGCTCGAACCCACGCGAGGTGGCAGGCGAACGCGTCAAGCGTTGACGCTGCCGTGACAGCTCGTGGCACGATGGCCGGAAGGGATGAAGTGGAAGTGGACCGGATCCTACGTGTCCTATTCTTCCGAGGACCGATCAGCCCGGGTGTAGTATCAAGAAATCAGATGTGCCGGCTCTGTCGAATTGTGATTGCCTACTTGTGCACAGATTCTGTTATCCCCGGCCTGTTCGCTTGGCTCAAAGTGTTGTTGACTGATTTATTGTAAAAGAAAAACATTACTAACTGGCTAGAAATAAGCGGCTAAAAGCTCAAGCGAACAGGCTCCATATTTTTTTAAAAAAAGAGAGAGAGAGAGTACTCCCTTCATTTTTATCCTACTCTACTAGATGCATAGTCAAAAACACCTTATAATTGAACACGAAGAAGTACCGTTTTATTTCTATCCTAATTTCTAAGTCAATCAGATATTCTATAGTTTGATCAAATTTATAAAAAAAAAGTACAAATAAACACTCCCTCATGTACCATTTTGAGTATATAATGATACAAAATACATATACAATGAAAATATATCTTATAATAAAATCTAATGTATTTGGTGTCAAATGAACATTAATGTTTTTAATAAACATGGTCAAATTTAAAATGGTTTGACTCATTTTTTCGTTTAGCGAGCAACTCCATGAGCTTTGTAGGAGCATCTCCAAAAGTTTCCAAAACCCACTCTCAATCTTGATTTTTTGTGAAGATTTAAAAACTGCTCTCTAACAACTCCCTATCTCAACTCTCAATCATTTCGTACTTGGGAAAATCGAACTGATTGGGCCGATATATACGCGCGTAGTCATGGACCAATCCGAAGGTGGAAGGACGTGAAGAAGAATAAAGAGTAAGGAAGGGTTCCTGATGCAAATGTATAAGGAAAAAAAGGTATAAAAATAGTTAGGATAGTTTACAAATATTCTAGAATTTTTTATGCAAAATTATATTCTATATTTTAGGATTCCGATTTTGAAAACCGTCGGAGGAACCAACAAATATGTGCCTAACTCTTTTTAGGCCCTTGAAAAACTCATTGATTTATCATTTTTTTTGGAAACTATTGGAGATGTTCTAAATAAACTCCCAATTTAACTTTTTTACAAGAAAAAAGAAAAAAATACCCATCCAACATCTTGGTAGAACAATTCCTTTTTTTCTGAAACAATAATTCCTTTTTAAAAATCTAAAGTTTCTAAAACTCCTCTCCAACTGGACTCCTAACTTTCGTGTCGGATAACACCCAGCCGGCTGAGGCTAGCCCTGGCATTTGGTAGAGGTAACCCTAACCTAGGCACCTAGCTATGACTGGACGAAAGGGTGTATAAAAAATCTTGTATAAATGCGTCGATCGATGAACATTTTTTTTGTTGCAATTAGTTTTATACGTGAAATAGTTTTGTCGGTCGATGAATAGTAGATTTATATGTAAATGTCAAATTGTTTTTGTTGTGCTCTCATATTTTTGGTACAAAAGCATATAATAATATATATACATCTAATCTAATCTAACATCAATGATAGGCGTATTGTAGATACAGTTAGTGGAGACCGACTTATCCATACGAATTCATATTATCAGTCTCTTGGAGATGGGACCTGACACAAATTTGTTTTGATCTCCGCCATGATTTTTTAAACTCTTTGCTTGTTTGAGTGGTCCGCCACATCGCGGATGCGACGGGATATGGGGGCCAAAATAAAATGTGGTCTTTAAGGTTCAACAAACAATGCCTGGTCTGTCTTGACCAAAAGGTAGAGACAAAACTTTACATGGAAATGGCTTTCCCAATTTCAATGACATGTTGAGGAACCAATGATGGTATACCACACCACCGTATATAAGCAAACTTCCCTTTTCTCTACAAACCATAAGCTGTGGAGGAAGAGGCCATTGGATCTTGCACGTTTAATGGTCATCCAAATCCAAGGCCTTAAACTTGTGTCGTAGTTGGACGATTTCATAGTCATCCGAATCCAAGGCCTTAAACTTGCGTCGTAGTTGGACGATTTCATGTACAATCCAAACTATACCAATGCAAAACATCCAAGTTCCGAAGACATAAAGGTGCTCAAGGAACTTCTCAATGTCGCGCCGACGACTGTGAAGAGTGAATGGAAGAATAAGACACTCAGAATCTAAAAAAAGAACATATTTGTTGAATGGAAGATCAGAGAACAAATTTACCTTGAGCAATAATCGCATTCACATCGTTCTACTGCTTCCACCTTTGGACACTTATCATTCCTGGTGCACTGGAGCTCGTCTTGAATGAATTCATCTGCGGCAAACACAGCAGCTCAGACTCTTCCTTCTCAATGCAAGATCATTTATTGGGATATTTCAACTGAACAAGATGAAAAAGGTAATTCTTCTTTATTTATTTCAGAGCAGGAGCCAGATTCGAAAATACCTTGCATCATCCTTCCAAAATAAAAGAAACTAACGTAATCCATATTCAAAAATTGTTTTTGAATGGGATTTGGCTTAAATCTTCTACTAGTATTTATTCCTTAATTAGCTGGACCATTCAGCATATGCATCAGTCTAGGAGGTTCTCTTGAAAGTAAAGCGGCATGTTAATAGTTGCCAATTTCAGTCATTAAACCAAGTTACTATATCATAGTTGCTTATCAAAAGAGCACATCATAATAACTTCTTGGCGAGACATCTATTTTGTAAAAATATTTGCTTAGGAGACCTTTTTAGTACGTTTTCTTTAGACAAGCCTTTTCAGTAAGATTGGTAACATGAAACTGCTATTATTTAGGAATCTGATTAAACCTTTATCCATGTTACTATATAATCAATTAATCACAATTGTTGACGTCGGATGTGGTCCGAATCACACACCAGAAAGGACATTGGACGTCCGGGCCGCCACGGACCGAAGAACGTAGCGAGGATATCACTCTTACGTGGTGAAGCACGGAGAGGTTTACAAGCAAACCACCAAAGGATAACCAACGTGCTTGCGTGACGAAGAACCGGCTAGTTTTCAGGCAAACTAGCAAAGGAACCGTCGAAGCTCTCGCCCGGGAGGGACCCTGTCAGGGCAAGGACGTCGTCGGGTTGCCCTAGGTCGGCCGGCGAGCCTAGGACGCCATCCTTGGTCGTGGATCAAGGGATTAACAGCATGGAGGTTGAAGGAGAGAAGAAAAAGGGTAAAAGGAGTAGATTGATTTGTTTGTATGTCGATTGGATAGATGTGATCTTAATCGGCCATGATCCTCTCATATATATAGAGGGGGTTGGTCTTATCCTAGTAGGAAACCTCTTCTAGGCTTATTTTCTAAGTTTCTCACGAGTTTGAAACAGTTCAGATCGGAATCCAAAAGCCAAACCTGAACATCCCTTTTTATTAGGTTTGCCGGAAGTTCCGGCTCGGGCGCGGGCCGGAAGTTTAAGCTTGAGCCGGGAGTTTTGGCTCGGGTGCGGGCCGGAAGTTCAAGCTTGAGCCGGAAGTTCTGGCTCGGGCGCGGGCCGGAAGTTCAAGCTTGAGCCGGAAGTTCCGGCTCGAGTGCGGGCCGGAAGTTCAAGCTTGAGCCGGAAGTCCCGACAACGGAACATTTTCTCGGAGGCATAACTCTCTCATCCGAACCTAAAATTGGACGTTCCATATATGTTTTTTGACCAACTCGACGAGAGAAACGCAATGGTGAAGTTCGTCACACATTTTGACAACTTCACAAAATGGACATTTTTTAGTGTCAACATATGCCCCCTGTTTACAGGTGAATGATGCATGGACCTGAAAACACTTAATCAAACCAAACACAATAAAACTGAACAGCGACGATACCCATCTCATCGGCTGGTCAGTGACTAAGGGTGATGTATACATCGACCATTTTTGTTCTAAGGGTGATACATGTATCGGTCATTGCTTAGAGAGCACTTAGACTTCTTGCCAAACACTTGAAAAATATTTTTTAAGTATCTTCCGTTGAATGCTACTTTGAGACGTTTATCTTGCAATGTCTATAGCAAATAAGAATTACCGCTCGTGACTTTGATCAATGGAACATGTTAGGTTATAAATGCAAATCACTTAGAAATATTTATCATGCAATTTGGAGCAAAGTTTGTATTCAAACTTTTGGCAAAATATGCTTTTGAAAATATTCTTGAAAATGGTAAAAAACCCTCCATATTTAGCTTTTACATCCCAATTCAAAATCTAGGCAGAATTTTTAGTTGGTCCCTAAAGCAAAGATGTAGAGGATAAAATTCTAAGCAACTTTTATTTTTGGGCCATTTTCAGAAAAGATCATTTTCTTGCTCAAAAGGGGATTTGAAAAATGATATTTGAAATTTATTTGAAAATGAAATTGGGAAAATCATTTCTCACCTAACGGGCCGCCGCCTCCTATTCGGCCCGCTGGTCAAAACCGGCCCGGCTTTTTCTCCCCGCGCCTGCACCTCTCCCTGGCCCAGCCTGGCCTCCGTGGCCCAGGCCCACGCCACGCACGTCGTCCCCACCCGCGCGCACGGACGCGCCCGACCGTGTCAGGCTCCCCGCGCCGCGTCGCGGGCGCATGCCGGCAACGCCGGCCGGGTGGCGCCTGGTAGCCCCCACCAGCGCATGCACTCACCGCTTCAAGCCAGCCGCAACGCCCCGCCCTTCTCATTCTCCCCCATTCGCCTCTGCTCCTCCACGCGCGCAGCAGCCGCAGCAACGCCGCTCCGCTGCGCCGAGCTCGCCGAAGACGAGCGTTCCAGCCATGCCAGCTACCAACGACCACTACACCTTCGCTTCGGTTCCGCCTCGCCCTTGCGCAGCTGGTGCCTGCCTCCGTTCACCGTGGTAAGGCTCGGGTCGCCCGGAATCTCTCACCGGAGCTCCGCCATGCCTTGCCGGAGCTCTCGGTTGCGACGAGCTCCCATCTCCGCTCATCGTCCCCCATTTCCTTGCGCGCAGTCGCACCAACCGAGCATCGTGAAGCCGTTGCGCCTCACCCCGTGCCCCCTCTCGGCCAGGAATGGCTGGCCACCGGGGAGCAGCGCCGCCGCTCCGCCATGTGCGATGGCGAGCTCCTTCCTGAGCACACTAGGCCATGCCAGCTACATCGTTGGACTCGCCACACGTTGTAGGTCATGGCTGTGGTCACCCCTTCGCCGGAGGACTCGCCAACGGCGAGGACTAGCCGGTCAGCGCCGCCTCTGCCCCTGTGCGACTGACCCGTGGGGTCCGGTTGACCCAGGGTCCCAGTTGCAGCGTCCCGTTGTGGATCTGGGTGCACTGCACCGAGTGCACTCAGCATTTTCTGTGGCTGATTTTTTAAAAAGGAATTGGAAAATAATTTTCAGAATTTATGTAAATGCTTTGGAAAATCATAACTTGCTCATTTTGGCTTCAAAAATTGTGAAACAAATTTTGGTAGATTTCTTAGGAGTAGATCTATGGTTTAAAAATATTACATGTTAAAATTGTGACACTTTTCTGTGGAGTTTTATTTAATCATTGAAGTTGGTGTTTTCTTGAGAAATGCATAATAAATCATAGAAAGCTCAGAAAAATATGATTCTAAGTTTTTTACTCTTCTTGTGTAATGTAATTTCTAGAAAAAATATATGTCATGCATGTTCTATAGAAAAATTATGATGTGAGTTTAAGTGCCTTTAATGGCTGATTTTTGTTATTTTTGTTAGAGAGCAAAAATTTGTATAAAACATATATGTGATAATTTTTGTACAATGATTATTTACTATGTGGAACCTAGGAAAAATGCTAAATCTGTTGTTTGATATTTTTCATAATACAAAGTATTTTCATGCTCATATTTAGGCCCTACCTTGTCATTTTTGTATAGGCTATTCCACTTATCTAAATGCCATGAAAATTTGATGGTAGTCTACTTAGAGTATTACTGTACTATGGTAATTTTCTAAGATTTTTCTAAGCTATAAAAATAGATGTTGCTATTCAAACCTAGTGTTAATTAGGGTTTAATTAAATCTTGCTTTATGCATGATTAAGGAATTAGTGAAGCTTTGGTGTATCTTTGAAGCATTTCAATGAGATGTGTTGACTTAGCATGTTAGTAGTAGAAGAGAATGCAGTAGATGACATGTACTTGTAGTACATGTTCTTGGATGATGTTGACTACCTTGTATAAGAATTGTACTATACTCTTACCCATTAAAGCAAATCATGCTCATCTACCTAGCATGCAAGCATATTTATTGTGTGCATTTCATCCGATGCACCTTTTGCATAAGCACTTACGCATATGCATCGTACAGGATCGCAAACAGAGAATCCAGTCGTCGTACCCGAGGAGCCCGAGGAGCAGCTTGAGGTGCAGCCGCAAGAAGTGACCGAGGCAAACGAGGAGGGCGTTGAGGAACTTCCGGAGTGCCCCGATCACCACCCAAGTTCCTTCGAGAGAGGCAAGCCCCGAAGCATTTTCTCCCTCGGTTTGCAATTATTAATTAATGATTTACTTTAATTGATGCATTACGTTCATGAGTTGTCTACAACTGTTGCTGTATTATACCTTGTTTACCTTTGTTATACTATATCCTTGTTACCCTGGTATCCGCAGTCGAGTCAATGCTTAGCTGGCTTAGACCGGTAGAAGTCGGGTGATTTCCTATCACCTGCGAGTTATAGGTGGTTACCTGGATCTGCTCGAATAACTATGTCGTCATGGCATAACTAAGTGTTAATTTGAATTTGAGATCGGACAGAGACTTATAGGGTTTCGGACTATAGTGCTTTCCATCTGTGTCTATTAAGGACCAACTGTTGTTGGGCTTCGAGTCATGTTGAACGCATTCCTTATATTTAGCTAGCCGAATAACGTACCTTTCGATCGCGAAGCTGGGAGATTATTCGGGCCGAGTGGATTGCCCGCAGCGCACTGTACCGGCGTAGGTGTGGTAGGACACGGGGGCGCGATGATAAGACCGAAAGACAGTCGGTCGACCCTCGGGTACATGTCGTTCGTGACAAACTCGAGATTTTTCCTGGATAGTTGACTCGGTGACCAATACCTCACTTTAGCGGGTGAGTGAGGTTTGTGTAAGGAATAAATTACCAGCTGGTTAATAATCGATTCGAATCACCATCATTCACTGGATAGTGAACACTTTACTTGAGTTACTTCATCGTAGTAATGTTAATGGAACACTTGGACAGTTATTTAATGGATATGATATTATGAAAGTTGTTAATGATCATTGGTTATCATTATTTGCTTAATTACATGCTTGCTCTAGTATAGGTGCAAATGTAGTCGATAGGTTAATAATGATTAACTTGACATAAGGCTTTTGGAAAAAGGTTCTTGAAATGCTAAAAATATCTTTTTGCAAATGAGTCAGCTACCCTACTATAAAGCCCTTCATAATCCTTGGTGTCACTTTATTTTTGGTTATGTCGGGTAAGTCTAGCTGAGTACCTTCTCGTACTCAGGGTTTGTTCCCACTTATTGCAGATGGGCAGATGTATTACGGCTACTGTATCAACTGCCTTTATCCTGCGATAGTGATGCTTAGGACCATGGACAATGGTAATTCCTTACGTCTCATCTAATGCTTTTGTTGGAGATGATCATCAGCTGGCACTGTATTTGAACTCCGTGTGAGTGTGTGTGGATTTGAACAACTTGCTTTCGCTACTTTCTATTTGAACTCGTTTGTAATAACTATGTTTAAACTCCGATGTATCTGTGATGCAAACTTTTTATGTAATATGTGATGGTGACCGCTAAACTTATTACGATCTTGGCTAGTATGTAAGTTGGTTTGAAATCCTTCATGATTTCACGGACTACCGGGTTATACGGGCTTAAGTTTGCTAAATCGTCTGTTCTGTCGGGTGATTTTCTTACTTAATTTCGTATAATTGGTCGGTTCTGTTACAGAAGGTCGGTGGAGCATCAGAAGGCGTCGGCCAACCTACTTGGGCGTTGGGCGAGTCTTGGATGCACTACCTTGGTGCATCCATGGCTAAGAATGCTCCCTGGAGGCGGTTGGAAGGTGTTAGGGGGTTTGGGCACTTGATGATGTCAACCGACGCATAATTAGGTCGGGTGACGTTTGGATTCCGCCACCTTAGCTTCTCTACGGTCCAGATGTGCCCCCCATTTATCCATGATAGTGAAATTATGATGTTCGGAACAAGTGGACTCGGTTTGGACTGATGGATGGGCCCATGGATCCATGGTTGTTCTTACTTGGCTCCATCGTGTCCATTGATACAAACCGCCATCAAATCAACATGCCACCATTGCTCCTTGGTGTGTTTTCTTGGTTTCCCACAGATTGGTGATGTGGCAGGGCGGGCGACGCCATGTGGCACCATGTGGGCCCTGGCCCTTCTAGAAGCCTTGTTTTGGTGTACTTTTACCATTTTGTCTTGCATACACGATCTTCCAAGTACAAAGTGGAACCAAGTGAAATTATAACATAAATGTTGCTTTCATGTTGATTCTATACTCAAATTGTCTACATGTTGATGGTCAGAAATGAGGTGTAAGGACCATCAACAAGCTCCTCCACACTAGATATAATTGTACATGCTATGCTAGTGGATGTTGTGTGTACAACTTATATGGAAAGATCAAATGTTAACAAAGATTAAAAATATAAAGATATATAGATATAGATATTGATAGATTTAAATATAGATATAACAATAATACTGTTAAAGGTGGTGCAACAAAAAAATTACTCCTTTAATTTTATTTCAAATTATAAGATGTTTACACTTTTTAAATATATTGCTTTTACCATATATATACCGGAGCAAAATGAGCCTGGCCCACGGGTCCGACCCAAGCCCGATGGGTTTTAGTCTGCCCACGAACCTTATCGTACAGGGTCTGGGTAGAGATCCCGCCGTTGACACTAAAATTTGGTAAACTTACCCTGAAAAGGAAGGGATCGGCCGATAGCATGCATACAAGGTATTTTGGACAGCTGCCGAAACAGACAGGATAATTATTAGGTGGTGACCTGTATATATATTTTGTGAAGGCCGAAATAGGAAGCTGTACAGGCGTCAAACTGAGGAGTATGAATCCAGCGTAAGAGTCTAAGAAGAACACGATGTTGATCGATGGTCAAAGAAGCAAAGAAGGAGACAGTAAAGAAAATATATTTTAATTGGCCAGGTTCATCTACGTGCAAGGGAGGAAAGGGGACAAACACTACTAGAATCAACAGGTTTCCCTAGAGTTAAAACTCTAGGGAAATGCTCTCAACCCGTAGGGAAACTTCGTTCCCTAGGAATTTTGGTAAGGAAAGGTTCCTAGGCAGGATTTCGACGGGAAAGAATTAGTGCCCTAGGGTTCTAACAAAAACCCTAGGGAAACTATGCTTTCCCTAGAGATTTTGAGTCGTAGGGAACTTGTCTAGCTGCCAGCACATCCAGCTTGTAAAGTAGTTTTCCCTAGGATTCATTGCCCTAGGGAAACTCAGTTTTCTACTTTTGTTATATAAATTTGAATATACCAATATATTTTTGTGCTAATTCAATATTTATTTTTATATAAGTTTGAATCTATTTATTGAACTCCGCCTATGTTGACTGGAAGACTTTCTTAAGTCGTCTCAACATAGCCGGTCCCAAGCCCGGGTAAAGGAGGAGGGTGTGTTAAGGTCTGGCGAACCAACAGTAAAAAAACAGCCACTCTCATGAATTTGAAACCCACAAGAGATTCGTTGGGGCGTAACCCTCTTAGCGACGCGCTACATCGGAACCTGGGTGTGGTGTTAAATGGGCAAGGGTCGGGTCGTCATCCCCTTAGTGGAGCATCGTATCGTGACCCGGGTATGATGAAAAATGAGCAAGGGTCGAGCCGTCGCAACCTTAGTGGCGCGCTACATCTACGCCCAGGTGTAGTGAAAAATGAGCAAGGGTCTTCGCACTTCCCTCGACGGGTGCGAAGGGTAAGGAAGTTAGCTGAGCCAACTAGGATTCGTCTAGGTAGCTGGAACGTAGGGTCCCTAACGGGTAAGCTAAGAGAGCTAGTCGATACAGCAATTAGAAGACGTGTAAATATTCTATGCGTTCAGGAGACTAAATGGAAGGACCAGAAGGCGAAGGAGGTGGAGGATACTGGCTTCAAACTTTGGTACACGGGGACAACATCGGGTAGGAATGGTGTAGGCATCTTGATCGATAGGAGCCTTAAGGATGGAGTCGTTGATGTTAGGAGGCAAGACGACCAGATTATCATGGTCAAGCTGGTAGTTGGAGATTCGGCTCTGAATGCGATCAGTGCCTATGCCCCTCAGGTAGGTCTTAGAGAGGGCACCAAGAGGCAGTTTTGGAAAGATCTTGATAGCATGGTTAGTACCATGCTTATCAGCGAGAAACTCTTTATAGGAGGAGACCTCAACGGCCATATTGGTGCGACTAATGTAGGTTTTGAGCGGGTGCACGGGGGGTTCGGGTATGGTAGTAGGAATCAAGAGGGGGAGGATGTTTTGAACTTCGCGCTGGCCTATGACTTGTTGATAGCGAACACCCTCTTTAGGAAGAGGGAATCTCATCTAGTAACCTTTCGTAGTGGACAACACTCGAGCCAGATCGACTTTATCCTTGCAAGGAGGGAGGATAGACGTGCTTGCTTTGATTGTGAGGTGTTACCTGGGGAGTGTGTTGTCCCTCAACATAAGCTTGTGGTGGCGGACTTTCGCTTTCGGGTATGTGTCCACCGGGACAAACGGGCCAAGATTGTGAGAACGAAGTGGTGGAAGCTTAGAGGAGAAGTAGCACAAATGTTTAAGGAGAGGATGCTAGACGAGGGGCCTTGGAAAGAAGGAGAAGATGCCGACGACATGTGGCTAAAGATGGCAACATGTGTCCGGAAGGTGGCTTCGGAAGTGTTTGGCGTGAGTAGGGGAGGCAAACAGGAAGCGAAAGACACATGGTGGTGGAATGACGAGGTGCAAAGGGCTATTAGGGAGAAGGAGTGTTTTAAGCGTCTCCACCATGACAAGAGTGCAGCCAACATCGAGGGCTATAAAATAGCGAAGAGGGTTGCAAAGCGAGCTGTGAGCGTAGCAAAAGGTCAGGCGTATGATGGCCTTTATCAGCGGCTAGGCACGAAAGAAGGAGAGAATGACATTTATAGGATGGCTAGAATCCGTGAGAGGAAGACAAGGGACATCAACCAAATAAAATGCATCAAGGATGGGACAGATTGACTTCTGGTGAAGGATGAGGAGATCAAGGACAGATGGAGAGAGTACTTCGACAAGCTGTTTAATGGGGAGAATGAGGGTCCTACCTTTGAGTTGGACGACTCATTTGACGATACCAACAGACACTTTGTGAGGAGAATTCAGGAGACAGAGATCGGAGAGGCTTTGAAGAGGATGAAGGGAGGTAAAGCGATGGGCCCTGATGGTATTCCCATTGAGGTGTGGAGATACCTAGGCGCCAGAGCGATAGTATGGTTAACTAAGCTTTTTAACCTTATTTTTTGGTCTAACAAGATGTCTGAAGAATGGAGGAGAAGTATATTAGTACCTATCTTCAAGAACAAGGGAGATGTTCAAAGTTGTACTAACTACCGTGGGATTAAGTTGATGAGCCATACGATGAAGCTCTGGGAGAGGGTTATCGAGCATCGCCTAAGGAGAGTGACACATGTGACCCAAAATCAGTTTGGGTTCATGCCTGGTAGGTCGACCATGGAGGCGATTTTCTTATTACGACAATTGATGAAGAGATATAGGGAGCAGAAGAAGGACTTGCACATGGTCTTTATTGACCTCGAGAAGGCATATGACAAAGTACCGAGAAATGTCATGTGGTGGGCCTTGGAAAAGCACAAAGTCCCAACTAAGTACGTTACCCTCATCAAGGATATGTACAGAGATGTGGTGACGTTTATTCGAACATGTGATGACGACACCAGTGACTTTCCAATTAAAATAGGACTGCATCAGGGGGTCAGCTTTGAGCCCTTATTTATTTGCTTTGGTGATGGATGAGGTCACAAGGGACATACAAGGTGGTATCTCTTGGTGTATGCTCTTTGCTGATGATGTGGTGCTAGTTGACGACAGTAGGACAGGGGTTAATAGGAAGTTAGAACTATGGAGGCATATGTTAGAGTCGAAAGGGTTCAGACTTAGTAGGACTAAGACCGAGTACATGAGGTGCGATTTCAGCGCGACTAGGCATGAGGAGGGAGACGTTAGCCTCGATGGGCAAGTGATGGGCAAGAAGGATACTTTTCGGTATTTAGGGTCGATGCTACAAAAGGATAGAGATATTGATGAAGATGTTAGGCATAGACTTTCAGCCGGCTGGTTGAAATGACGTCAAGCTTCTGGCGTCCTCTGTGACAAAAGGGTGCCTCAGAAGCTGAAAGGTAAGTTCTATAGGACGGCGATTCGTCTGGCGATGTTATACGGTGCTGAGTGTTGGCCTACAAAAAGGCGACATGTCCAGCAATTGAGTGTAGCAGAGATGCATATGTTGCGTTGGTATTGTGGGCACACAAGGAGGGATAGAGTCCGGAATGACGATATTCGGGATAGGGTTGGGGTAGCACTAATTGAGAAGAAATTGATTCAACATCGATTGAGATGGTTTGGACATGTCCAACATAGGCCTCCTGAGACGCCGGTGCGTAGTGGAGTTCTAAAGCGGGCCGATAATGAAAAGAGCGATAGAGGTCGACCTAAACTAACTTGGGACGAGTTCGTTAAGAGAGATCTTAAGGAGTGGAATATCTCTAAGGATTTAGCTATGGGTAAAAACGCTCGGAGATTGGCAATCAACGTGTCTGAATCGTAACCTCTTTTGTGTCTTGTGCCCTTTATGTTTCTTTATGTGTCTTCCTGTTTCTCGTCTCTTTTGGGTTTCATCTTTAGTCTACCCTAACTTGCTTGGGATAAAAGGCTATGTTATTGTTGTTGTTGTTGAATGTATTATTGGTTCATTTCTCTCAGATCTCCATTAATTCACAATGCAAACGAATCACAATCAGAAGTAATTTTTTACTGAAACGCCCAGTATTTTTGTTACAAGTGCGTCTTTCATATCTTTATTTACAGAAAATGGATGCTCTAGCTCTATCTTGTGAATCGGAGCATACATCCATACCAAGTTATTGTCACCTGCACCAAAACAAAATCATGTTATCATGATGAAAAAAATCAGTTTTTATTCAGATTTTTTGAAGAAAAAGACTTTAGATTAATGCAGATCAGTAGACCAAATCAAATGCGGAAGCAAACAAGAAGCAAGGAAGAGACAACGAGAGGGGAAAAATCCTAACCCATCGAACTCACTTGTTCTTGTCGCATCGCATCCTAGGGATCTTGCTACCTCCACAGCAACGTTCTTGAAGATGAGCCCAGCACGTCCTTCAACAGGAGGAGGGTGAGCGCCAGGGCCGCCCCTGCGCGTTGGCTCCGATCCACGCCTCCTCGCCGTGGCTGCCGACGGCGACTCGTCACGGCAGCGGAAGGGCCGCAGGACGACGACAGCAACGATGCGCCACAGCTGCGTCAGTGCCGCCCCCGCTCGTGGCTCCTACCTGCTCCTCCATAGTTGCTTTGAATCTGAGGCTGTGTTTAGATCCAAATTTTGAAGTGTCAAAATACACTGTAGCATTTCGTTTGTATTTGGTAATAATTGTCTAATCATTGACTAATTAGACTCAAAACGTTCGTCTCGCAAAGTACAACCAAACTGTGCAATTAGTTTTTGATTTTATCCACATTTAGTACTCTATATATGTATCGCAAGTTTGATGTGACGGGGAATCTTTTTTTGCATAGTGCACTTTTCAATGCATCTAAACACTGCCTGAGAGAAATCAAGGAGACAACAGTAAGCGAGGTGGAGAAAGTTTTGAAACAGAGCCCTTGTTTATACCAAGGCCTCGTTCAGTTCTCAAATTGGAACCCAAACTTGGAACAGTAAGGGTCACATCGCACTGTAGCAACTTTTATTTTTATTTGGTAAAAATTGTCCAAATATTAATTAATTAGGCTTAAAATGTTCATCTCGTAAAGTACAACAAAACTGTATAATTAGTTTTTTATTTCATCTATATTTAGTACTCCATGTATGTGCCGGCATTTCGATGTGACGGGGAATCTTCTTTTTGCATAGTAGAATTTAGGTGTATGAATTGGGAACTAAACAAGGGCCAAATTCACCCCCAATTTCACTATGCAAAAAGAAGATTCTCCATCACACCAAAATATCAGCACATATATGTAGTACTAAATGTAGATGAAATCAAAAACTAATTACACAGTTTTATTGTACTTTGCGAGATGAATATTTTAAGCCTAATTAATCAATATTTGGACAATTATTACTAAATAAAAATAAAATTACTACAGTGTGACAGGATATTTACTATGCAAAATTTGGATCCACATTTGAAATCTAAACGAGGCGAGAGTGCGGTGGAGATGAGAGCTGGGGTGATAAGGTTGTAGTGGGCTCCACCGTGCACAGGAAGAGTGAGAGAGTTCAGATTTTTCGGTTCGCGCCCATAGAAATGTCCCTACGGTTTTCAAGTTTTCCTAGGAACCATTTAACTTGCTCCGTACTTTTCTCCCCGAGAAAACAACCAAGCCCTAGGAAAAGACAAGGTTTCCCTACGGTGTTCAAAATTATCCTAGGGAAAAATACTATCCCTAGGGTTTCTGTAGTTTTTCTAGGGAAACAAAAAAAACTCTAGGAAAACTTGTTGATTGCACTAGTGAACACTTGACGTCTAGAAAGATTTTCACCGGCCAGGAGATATTATTTGGGAGAAGCCTCGTGTCCAAGAATTCTTCACGTGAAGATAAGGGAAAAGAAGAGGAAAGTTAGAAGATTAGAGATATGCATGCACCAGACCAGCATGTTCGGTTTATATAGCCGAATATCATTGGCCGTGCAGATCATACATCATTTTGTTTGCGCTGGAGTTCACGTGGAAGAAGGCAGCCAAGGAGAAAATCACGGAAGGTTATCAGAGTAGTTGGCCGAGTCTATTAATATTTTAGTAGACTTCATGTACGAGAGGGAATTAATTTAGCACGTACATGTATAGGACTCTTGTTTAAGTTGCCAACCTGTACACGTCAAAGACCAGACATGCCCCTATAAATATAAAGGGTGCACGGCCAATTGTAATAATCTCACGTCAATCAAACAAATCCAATACATTTACTTTTTCGGTTCCGATCATCTCTTAGGAGTAGGAGTATAAGAGTAGGAGTATAAGTAGATTTCGGTGAGTTCTTCGGATAAGTAGGGCTGCATCGGACGATCTGACCTCCGACTTGTTTGTAAGTATCCGTCACGACTTATATTGTTACTTGCAAGGCTTCAATAGACCACTGATCTCTTGCGAGTCGCGGTATAAGTTAGTTATCGATCTATATTGTTATTTGTAAGGTTGCAACAGACGACTGGTCTCTTACAAATCGCGGTATAGATTAATTATCGATTCATATCAACTTTTATAAGGCTGCAACAGACGAGTGATCACTTGTAAATGTTGGTATTGATCAAAGTTATCGATATTGTGTTAAGTAGTTTACTGTTTAACATAATATCACCAATCACACGATCTAGATTGAGATTCGTTGGTCCTATCTGTTTGATCTATCGTCTACTGATTACTTTCACACTTGAATTCAATTCCTAACGTTAACGTTAGATCCTGTTTTAATGACCAATCTATCTCAGTCTTGATCGAACATGGCGGGTGTTTGAAGTCATGTCTCGTTAGGAGGTAGATCCATTGATCGCCAGTGCCCAGTATGATTCCGCTATTAATGCTGCATCGGATGACTCGATCTGTTGGTAGTGTGTCAGATCGGACATTGGTAGTTAGTAGATCTATCTGTTAAGAAGAGTATGGCGCCAGCCACCCGCTATGTCTTCATCGGGGCTTGAACTTTAACGCGTATGGCATGCTTTCATAATTTCTTTGAGATATAAGTAGATCTATCGATTGTTTGTCTCTGATCTAGTGTCCTACCGTCAATGCTGCATCAGATGACTCGACCTCTTGACGGTACAATAGATTGAGTCTAGCCATTTGTAGATTTGCTTGTATCCAACGGAAGAGTGATCGTATGCCGTGCGACACGATCATTGGAATCGGCTATTTTAGCCGATAGCCCGCTTCGTTGAGGATGTACCGACTATTTATATGCTTTTATTTGTTCTTATCCTGGTTTAAAGCTAGTACGTCTCTCACATGTATGCATACACGTCAACCTTTACATCTTTCGTATGCTTTCATGATCATCGACTAAGCAAGATCCATTCAACTGAGTAAACAATAATTGCCGATATGTTTGTTTTTGCTTATATTACATTATGAACATGCTTGATATCGACTCTCTAGTCGATAGCCATATATTGCTGGCCACTTGGCCGTATATTTGGAACTATCTGGACCAACACCGGCATGTTCCGTCTTAAATTACTGATCAACTTTCTCTCCTTGCTAATTGTTGGGTCAAATTGATTAACATGCCCTCGATCACGACCATCTGGTCCGCGCGCTCAGCCCGGAGAGAGCTCGGGATCTGCTCCACGCGGTTTCTTTCGGCTTGCTTCGTGTGCCACCCTACGGCGGAGAACGGCCATCCCGGTCACTTTTCACCGTCCACACCCGCTGCCCAGAAAATTTTTTTCTTGGCCTGAGGCGGGCCCGAAATACTATTTTTTTTGCTATTTTACACTATAAAATCGAAGGCAGCCCGCCCATGCCCGAGTCTAGCCCGAAAAATTAGGCCCGACCTGCCTAGTGGGACGATAAGAGACGGGACTTTTTCGGCCTAAAATTATCGGGTTTTTTTTGGGCCGACTCGTAAAATGCTCAGGTCTTACCACATATCAAAGCATAATAAGTATACATAAAAAAACAACTACTCCCTCCGTATAAGAAAGAATGCAATACTAGCACAGTGTCATGATTTTGTATCTTAAGTTCGATCAATTATAGATAAAAAAGTATCAATATTTATGATATCAAATAAATATCATTAGATTAATTACGAAATGTATTTTTATAATAAATTATTTTGAAGCGTAAATGTGAATTACATGTTTTTCTGGACGGAGGGAGTATCTAGAAAAAGCAACACGTTGGAAGAGAGTATATAATAGATGGAAGAGAGATGATCAGTTCTCATTCCCTCTCTTCTGGATTTTTAAAAGAAATTGAGGTATGGTTATTTAATTTTCTGTGGTCATGGATGACGTTACGTTCCGTCCAGAAGATTGGACCATTGGGAGTGATGGCCTGATGTGATTGATAGGCAAGCAGAGGAAGCTGTCAGGAACAAGCGGGACCGGGAGGCTGCGGGAGCCCGGCGGCAAATTTTCACAGGCTTTTATCTGTCACCCTGTTGGTTTCGCTGGTTTATTATGCTGAAAGCACTGTTCGCTGGTTTGTTGTGAGAGAAAAATACTGCTGGATGGTTGCTGATTCTGCTGATAAGTCCAAACGAACAGGGTGTGTACCTTTAAAAAAGATGTTACACTCCTGTGTACCCTTCAAAAGTTGGTCGTCACCTACGTGCTCTCGCTCGAACTTTTCTTTTTCCTCACGCCATTCCGTCAGCATTTGCTCCTAACGGTGGGTAACGGCTCTGGAGAATGACTCAGTTGCCCTTGGGCTTGTATGGGTGTTTAAACTTTTTCGTTTTCCTGTGCCATTGCCAGGTCAATTGGCTTTGGCGCCAGAGACGCCGCTGTTGGCGCCAAAGAGACGCCGCGGTGTGTACGAACAGGGCCTATGACTTCGAGGGGCCTAAATACTCTATCAGCTACCAGCCATTAGTACTGTAGGTTTTTTTTATTAGGCTTACGTAAAACTAGTATTACTAGTGACTAGTACCAGCTACGCCTAGTAGGGGCAGATACTTACATACTCGGCCTTGTTTAGTTCCTCAACTTGAGGTGTGCAAAGTTGGTAAAATACACTGTAGCGCCACTGTAACATTTTGTTTATATTTGATAAAAATTGTCCAAACATTGACTAATTAGGCTCAAAACGTTCGTCTCGCAAAGTATAACCAAACTGTGCAATTAATTTTTGATTTCATCTAGTATAACCAAACTGTGCAATTAGTTTTTGATTTCATCTACATTTAGTACTCCATGCATATGCCGCTATTTTGATGTGATGGGAAATCTTCTTTTTGCATAGTGAATTTAGACCCAAAATCTGAGAACTAAACATGGCCTCCATATGAGTCAGTACAAACCAGGACCTGCACGCGTAGAGCTGGTGACTACTTTACCTAATGCTTAATTTGGGTCTGTCTAATGCTTAATTGAATATATAGATAAAAATATTAATGCTCATGATATCAAACAAGCATATTATGAAAAATAGAAAAAACTAGAATTCCACTACCTTTGTCCACAAATAAATGCAATTCTCGCATTTAGAGAAGTCAAACGATTTTAACTTTAACTAAAATTATATAAAAATATACTTGTACTCATAAAACAAAATAAGTACCATTAGATCCGTTATAAAATATATTTTTATAATAAATTTAGTTGGAGACATAAATACTAAAATAGATAGTACTATGAAAATATCAGTTGGAATTTAAAATTTCTACAGATTAAAAGGGTGACCTACTTATTCTGTAGCATCGCTTATGTAATTGTTCTCTGTAACTGTTTTGACTGAACTGAGTGCTATTTGAGTGATTCTCCATCTAGTAAAAACTATCTGATCTAATGTATCTATAAAATACTAATCTTCCTTTGGTAAATACTATATAGGTACCCTGATAGGTCACTATATAGGTACCTTGATAGGTCAATAAAAAAGTATAAAATATTACTAAATAAACTTAAATTACAGACAAAAGGTAAAGAGCAAATAATGGGGAGAGACTGAGAGAGAGGCTCGGATGAGACTGAAGGAGATGCGGCATAAGAGCGAGACTAATAATTTCGCCAGCTGAAGGCTGTAACACAGTGCCATGTCATATACAGCCAGCAATAAAGTCAACTAGTACTATAGGTTGGCTGTTTGAATAGCTCTACTAGCCTGATAATTATTTAATCCTTTTATTGTACGCTGCACCGGATTGGATAAGAGAAAGCAAAGGGGCTTTTTTTTCTTGTAACATGTGCTATAGCCGGCGAGCTTAACGCCCGCTTCACCTTCTCTCTTCTGACATGACTGCTTTTATATGACGTGGATGTCATTTCGCCGGCTGAAAAACGCTTAGTATACTTGCTCTGATATGTCAGTGACCTAGAGGGCAAGGAGGACATTTTTCCAGCCCAGTCCCACATGTCAAAGCCGCCAAACGGCCAAAATCTAACAGAATGCCGACGTAATGGCGTGAGGGAAAAGAAAAGTTCGAGCGAGGGCACGTAGGTGACGACCAACTTTTAAGGGATACGCAGGAGTGTGATATCTTTTTTACAGGTACACAGGTAAAAGCCTCAAATTTTCAGCAGCCAACCAACAACCAGTCCAACAACCACTGACCCCTATATCAACCTCTGGCCTCATCTGGCATCAGTCCAACTATCTCCCAACTATTCCAGTCCCCAATTGTCACCCACTGGCCACTGCCTTTCTCAAGCTCGTCCGACGTTGATACCATTGGCGGTCGCCATGGCCGTGGCGCCGGACCAGCAGCAGCCACCTGCACGGGCAGGGGCCTCCTCGACTGGCTCGACATCTCCTCACCTCCGCGTACACGTTCGCGACACCACCCTCGTGCCGCCGTCTCCGTCACCGCCGGAGACCTCGCTCCCGCTCACCTTCTTCGACGTCTTCTGGCTGCAGTCCCTGCCCGTCGAGCGCCTCTTTCTCTACCGCCTCGCTCCCGACGCTGACGTCGAAGCCATCATCTCCAACCTCCGGGACTCCTTGCAACAGGCCGTCCGCGCCTTCTACCCCCTCGCCGGCCGCGTCCGCCTCACCCCCGGCACGTCAGACCGCTACGAGCTGCACTACCGCCCGGGTGACGCCGTCACCTTCACCGTCGCCGAGTGCGACGACGACGACGCGGACGCGCACTTCGACGCCCTCGCCACCGACGAGCCCCGGGAGGTTGCCAAGATCGCCACGCTCGTGCCGCGGCTGCCGGGGGGAGGCAGGCTGCTCGCCGTTCAGGCCACGCTCCTTCCCGCGCGCCGCGGCCTCGCCATCGGCGTCACCGTGCACCACGCCGCCTGCGATGGCTCGGGCTCCACGCATTTCCTGCACACCTGGGCGGCCGCCTGCAGAGGCGGCGGTGCCGAAGCGCCGCTGTCGCCGCCTGTCATCGACCGGACTCTCCTCGCCGACCCAAGGCGCCTGTACGACGTCTTTGTCCAAACGGCGCCGAGCAGTGAAGAGTATCAGTTCGTCAAGATGTCCGCCGACCAGCTCTTCGCCACGTTCACGCTGTCCAAGGACGACCTGAAGCGCGTCAAGGATGCCGTGGCCGACAAGGCTGCGCGGCGCGGCGTCGCGCCGCCCCGGTGCTCCTCTCTCGTTGCCACCTTCGGCCTCGTCTGGTCGTGCTACCAGCGAGCCAAGGACAGCAGCAGCGGCGGCGGCGCAGGAGAGGGCCCGATGGCCTACATGGCCTTCCCCGTCGACCACCGCTCGCGGATGAATCCTCCCCTGCCGGACAAGTACCTGGGCAACTGCGTCGGCCCAGCGTTCCCGCTGGCACCAAAGGACGAGCTGGCCGCGGCCGGGGCAGGCGGGCTCTTCAGCGCGTGCGCCGCCGTCGCCTCCTCCATCGACGAAGCTGTGCGCGACATCGGGACGTCAAGCATGGATGCGTGGATGGACCGCCTCAGGGAGCTAGTCCCGATGGGTTTACTGACCGTGGCCGGATCGCCGAGATTCCGCGTCTACGACCTGGACTTCGGATTCGGCCGGCCGGCGAAGGTGGACGTCGTGTCCGTGGCCAGGACGGGCGCAGTGGCGGTGGCGGAGAGCCGGGATGGCGACGGCGGGATAGAGGTGGGTGTCTCTCTGCAGCCGGCTGCCATGGAGAGGTACACGAAGTGCTTCGCGGATGCTATCGCGTGGCTCCACCAGAGGACATGAGAGCGACTCGTCTTTTACGGAATCACCGTGTGATGAAAAATTAATTTGTAATAAAATTGCCACTGCAAAATAATTAGTGTTACAAAGTAATTAATACATTGATATTTGTTCATGTGCAAGTGTTGTATAAATGTGTTGGTTTTTAGTACTTGCATTCTATGTTCTAAATTATAAATCGTTTTTTATTTTTCTAAATTTATAGTTTTTATTATTTACTTAGAATTTAAATACGGGGAGTACTTTAAAGTAACGCACTCATTTGGAGTGCTGTTGCATGGACTTATGAATCATTTTGGCCTTGTTTAGTTCCCAAATTCAACACCCAAATTCCACTATGCAAAAAGGAGATTCCCCATCACATCAAAATGCCGGCAAATGCATGGAGTACTGAATGTAGATGAAATCAAAAACTAATTGCACAGTTTTATTGTACTTTGCGAGACGAACATTTAGAGTCTAATTAATCAATATTTGGATAATTTTTTGCACTAACAAACAAAACGCGCTACAGTGTTCCGACAGGAACACTGTAGCGCGCAGTGCCGATTCCGGGGTGCCGAATCGGCATCTAAACACGGCCTTTATGAACTTGCTCGTAAATGATTGGTTGTTCATATGCAGCAATAAAAAACTCGTGAACAGTACAGTGAACACCAAACATAGGTAACATGCGCATAAAACATCGATGAACAGTGCGAGCAACGCTAAACAGTCCCAAACAGTACTGTGTGCAGCAGTGAACAACGCGCGAGCAGTGGCTGGCCTGAGCATCCTCGGATTTATTCGCGTGTGAGGGCTAGGTTTCATCCGAATAAAACTCTCGTCGTCTCGGTCTTTGTAATTAAATTTCTAAATTATTAAAATTGTTGATGTGTTACAATATTAAATGCAAATAAAATTTAAATAAAACTCTGACTGAAACTGCCTTTATAGATTTGTGACTCGGTACAAGGACCCTAGCAGTTTGATCGGGAAATGCTTACAACGATGGCTCACGTGATGAACGATATAAGCACACCTGGTTGTTTGGATTTAGAGAACACGTCAGTCGTCACGATGAAGTGTGATGTGCGCGGTGCGCCCGTGCAAGCGAGCTGCTTAGCTCACGCGAGCTATATGGCGAGAGACCATTATGGGAGGTGGGCTTCGGCAATATGCCATTCCGCAAAGGGGCTTCGGCAATATGCCATTATGAAGCGCAACACAACCGTTGAAATGCCATCCGAGGGACTTTGGAGTGTTTTATTCCCCTTCTACCCTTCCCTTATCCTTTTACTCGTACCTTGTTGGCTTGACCGACGGAACCGGGCTCGGAAAAACGGATCGAGCGAGCTCGCTGCCGCCCGGTGCTCGGTGCTCCACGCGCGGTGCTCGCCGGTGCTCGGTGCTTGCTGCCGCCCGGCGCCAGGCGGCCCTCCTCCGAGCGCTGGCCGAGCGCCCCCAGGCCGAGCGGGTCGAGGCCGAGCGCCCCCCTCCAGCCGAGCGCGAGCCCCCCACGACGTTTGCCGCCAGGCCGAGCGCCCCCCCAGGCCGAGCGGCTTCAGGAGCCGAGCGCTCCCCAGGCCGAGCGGCTTCAGGAGCCGAGCGGCCCCCCCAGGCCGAGCGCCCCCCATGGAATGCAGTTGGATTAACCTCATTGAGTAAGATTCCTCTTAGTAAGATTCCTCTTTGTTCTTGTAATGTCTAACTCATTTTGGGTAGCTAATAAAGTCCCTCACCCAATAGTAGGTTTGTAACATGGTATAATTTTTGCAATTTGTCCAGGCTCGATCCGGAGCCTGAGGATAGTGTAGATCCATTAGAAGAAACTCCAGATGTCGGTAGCAATGAAAAGCCTCAGCCTGTAGAAGGAACTCCAGCATATGTTGGCAGTTCACACGAAGCATGTGATTTTCTTGCTAGTTCAGGGGCTGCAGAGCACTCTGGATATGTTAATTGGGATGATCTGCAAATTGAAAACAGATATGATAAAGAGGGTGAGGGTATGCTTGATGTAATTAATGAGGATCGGCTGTTTCGTCTTTTGGGTTTGAGAGGTGATCAACATGATAATCCTTGCGAGGCTGATGGTCAGGCTGCTTCTGAGAGGGACAGTACTGATGAAAATAGAACTGCTCACATTGATATTGACACAACTGGTGCTGCAATTCCGGTTGATGATCATGTGCCAGGAGAAGGATTTCATGGTTATGATCAAGAGGGAGGTCGTTGCTCGAAATCCTTCGGCTTCGCGGAATGGAGTACTTGCTGTCCATGGCCGACCTTGAGGGCGTCGCCGTCATGCTGTCCATGGCTGTCGTGGGGGAGGCCGATGAGGACGCACTGAAGCCTGCCATGCACAGGAGGGAGCCGCCGGGGGGCGCTCGCCCTGGAGCCGCTCGCCGTGGGCCGCTCGGCCTGGCTCGGCCTGGCGGGCGCTCGCCTGGGGGCGCTCGGCCTGGAGGCGGGGAGCGCTCAGAGGCGGGGAGCAGCTCGCCGTGGGCCGCTCGGCCAGCGCTCGGAGGCGGGCGGCCTGGCGCCGGGCGGCAGCGAACAGCGACCACCGCGCGTGGAGCGGCCGGCAACGAGCAGCTCGATCCGTTTCTTTTCCCCGTTCCGTCGGCCTTCTAAGCGAACAAAGTACGAGTAAAAGGATAAGGGAAGGGTAGAAGGGGAATAAAACGCTCCAAAGTCGCTCGGATGGCATTTCAACGGGTGTGTTGCGCTTCATAATGGCATATTACCGAAGCCCCTTTGCGGAATGGCATATTGCCGAAGCCCACCTCCCATAATGGTCTCTCGCCAAATAGCTCAGCTCACGCGGACAACTGCAGGCCACTAGGCCAGTGTGGTGTACGAGCATGATGGGACATGTGCGTGGACGTGCGTGTGCTTGCATCGTACAGGGCGTGTGGTAGTACATATGGACCCCGTGACTGTGATGGTGTGTGGTACACCCACCGGGGACATATAAAATGCACGTGAGATGCATGCATGCCGTGCGAATTGTCCTGCATGTGCGCATGGAGTCGGTCCTTGCACGTGCTCATGGATGGCCACTATTACTCATTTACGAGTTGACATCGCCGTCTACGGTTCCGGTCCTAGTTTTCCAGTCCTAAAGCGTGTAATTAAAAGAGGTCTCTTGATATAATAAGTACCCGAAAACCTTCTTGTCGGGTACCATAATTAGGGTACCTAAAATTAAGAGGTACCCAAAATTAAGGTGGAAAACCACCCCTGTTTAAAGGAAAAAAATCAATTAAGAAGAAACGGGCTCAATTCTCCATTGCTGGGCCTCCAGCAAGACATGTGAGCAAACTAGCCCAACTCCCCGCTTCATCTGAGGCCTCACACAGAGGGGTCTCGAAACACCTCCAATTCGCCTGAGGCCTCAGCCCTGGAGTCTCGGACACAGGCCGACCCACGACAACATCGCCGCCTCGTCCGAGCCCTAGAAACGGCATTATCCGTCTCCACCTCGCTCGAGACCGGCCTCTTTCCCCATTGGCGCGCTCGAGACCCCCTTGTGACGTCACCCACGTTCTTGCGTCTACCCAACCGGACAGGCCAGGAATGACCGGGGTCAAATCACCACGCTGTCGCCCATAACAGGCATGGGGAAGAGCTGCGGGCCACTATGCCACCCATACTAGGCCACTATTCCCACGATCGGGATAAGATCGCACTGTAATTTCCGCTATCGAGGCCTCGGCCCTCTATGCCAGTCAAACTACAAGGACGAGCACGCCACGCTAGCCACAGGACCAGGTATGACAGGGCACATCGCTACAACACCAAAGGACAGAAACCACTCCCTCAACAGTGGCGCACATGCCTGGACATGTAGCAGCAGTGCTAGAAGTACCCACGACATGCCTCCACAGTATAGACCACGTCACCACCGGATAAAGGACCTCCTGAGGCCTCTGGGCTCCTTCTCCAGCAAGGGTCACACCACGTATCAATATTTTGTATCTCTGCACCTACTTAAGACTATAAAAGGAGCATGCAGGGACCGTTTCAAGGGGGACGGGAACCACAACACAACACGAGAACGACACACAAACAGAAAACTCTCCTGGACCTTGCGAGGGCACTAGCAGAGTCACACACACTCTCCACTCACACCTTGAGACCTGGGAGCTCCTCCCTCTCTCACCCGCTTGTAACCCCTACTACAAGCACTTCGGTGCAAGATAATACAGAACTCACCTCCACTGGACGTAGGGCATTTCTCGGCCCGAACTAGTATAAATCGCCTGTGTTCTTCTTGCACACCATCCGGATTCCCGACGCGCAGACACACATTACTCGTCGATGCTAGGACCGCCGTTTCTTACACCGATAGTTGGCGCGACAGGTAGGGGAGGTTTGCACTTCACAACCACCATTCCTTGCGAGTTTCGGATGGCAGCTCCACTTCCTCTCGGTACGGTGGTCTGGTTTGGGAGCTTGGAGTTCATGTCTTTGGGTTACAACTACGACATTGTCCTCCTCCCACCCAGAGCTCCGTCCGACAGCGACTCCTCTCTGTGCCGCTAGAGGCATGGGAGGCAACCGGGCCATCATGATCACCACTTTCGTCATGCTCATCGCATGCAGTGGGCACGGAAGAACCCTCGTCCCTGTTCAGGGATAGAGGGTGACTCCACAAGCTCTCCCAAGTCCTCTTGCCTGACTGCCAGGATAGGATCCCTCGCGAGGGACCTGCCTGGCATGCACCTAGCCACGGGAAAAGCACCGTTGGCACAGGGTGCGTCGGCAGGACAATGCTCCGGGGGATCGTCACACTCCATGGGGTCCACGTCGGCGATGGAAGGGCCCGCGGTAGCTCCGTCATCATTTCCTTATGGACTCAACAATGCTACCATGAGTTACTCCCGCTCGATGCGCTCCACCATAAGCTCCTATATGGGGCATCCCGAGCATCATCTACGCACCCCCCTTGAGCTCCTTATGACCACATCGGTGACATCCAGCACTGACTCCATGGAGGATAGTGATGGGTGGGCCGGAGTGGACTCCTCTGGGCTTCATAACGTGGAGGATCTGCGCTAGTTCATGACCATGAATGACTACCTCTTTGGCTACCCTGATTCCAACGAGGATGACTATGACCTTTCACGTGAATGCTTTCACGTGGAGGTCGAGGAGATAGCCCCGGGGGACGCCACCCCCGTAGGATAGGGCGTTCACACTCCGCGTCAACAGGTGCTACCCACGGGGCCCCATGAGGGCGGGCCGCGGTGTCTGCCCCCGAGAGGTCTCGGCGGGCTGAGCTTGAGCAGCTCCGTGAACTCGAGGCCAAGATCGACGAGGACCGCCAGCAGCTGGTGCACCTCAGGGCCATCCTTGAGCAGGAGCGCTCTGGCCGAGGTGACAGCAGAGTAGCCCGGCGCAGGGCTCGCGATGTCTATCGCCGCATCAATAACGACGAGAGGGGCGAACATCCCCCACACTTCGCTAGGGCTAGTCAGAACATCACTGTAGTGGCAATCCTCCTCCGGACAATGCCAGCGCCATCCACCGCGGAGGGGCGACAAGTCCGCGACGAGCTTCGCGGGCTTCTTGAATGCGCTGCGGTGCAGCAGGCCGAGAGCTCCGTGTCTCGACAACACGAGCCTGAGGCCGAGCCGCCTGTGGCGCCCTCTCAACAAGAAAGACAACCCTTAGTTCATCCCAAACCACGAGGGGTGCCAAAACGTAACAAGGCTCCATCGGTAGACGGCCGTCTCGGCGATGACGTCGATGCACGTGTCATTCCCGATGCGCGCTGCCACGACAAGGAGGACGGCGCCGCACGCTGTTATCACCCACGCCGAGGTGGATGGTATGACAGCGAGGAGGATAGGAGCCCTTCACCCAAGCCTCCGGGTCCTCGCGTCTTCAGCGAGGCCATCTGGAGGGCTCGATTTCTAGCCCGATTTCGTCAACCGGCCAACATTGTCAAATACTCTGGGGAAATGAACCCTGATATGTGGCTTGCTGACTACTGCCTAGCTTGTCAGCTGGGTGGCACAGATGATGACCTGCTCATCATTCGCAATCTTCCTCTGTTCCTAGCCGACTCAGCGAGAGCTTAGCTGGAACATCTTCCACCGTGGCGAATTCATGATTGGGCCGACCTGGTCAGGGTCTTCGTGGGAAACTTCCAGGGCACATACGTGCGCCCTGGGAATACCTGGGACCTCAGAAGCTGCTGCCAGAACCCGGATGAGACTCTCCATGAGTTCATCTGGTGCTTCTCCAAGTAATGCACCAAGCTTCCCAATGTCACCGATGCGGATGTCATTGGGGCATTCATCGCCAGCACCACCTACAGGGAGCTAGTCCATGAGTTGGGCCGCAAGTCTCCCACTAAGGCTAGCGAACTCCTAGATATCGCCACCAACTTTGCCACGGGCGAAGAGGCGGTCGAAGCCATCTTCCCCGATGCCAAGGGAAAGCGGAAGGAGGACGCCGTGGAGGACTCCCCCTCCTAAGACCCCAAGAAGAAGAAGAAGAAGAAAGGCAGGCCGGGGAAGCAGTAGCACCAGAAGGATGAACTCGTTGCTGTTGCAGATCACAAAAACCTCTGAGGCCCCCCTCCTGGAGTCCCGGGAGTTTTTGACGAGATGCTCAAGTAGCCATGCCCCTATCACAGGGGGAAGACAAAACACACTCTGGAGGAGTGCACCATGATGAGACGCTACTTCTCATGGGGCGATCAGCCCAAGGACGATGCCAAGAAGAAAGCAGCAGACACCTAGGAGGGCGATAGGAAGGACGACGGGTTCCCTAAGGTGAAGAACTGCTTCATGATCTTCGACGGTCGCTCGGTGCAACTCACGACGTGCCAAAGAAAGCGCGAACGCTGAGAGGTCTATGCGACAGAGCCCGCTACCCCGTTGTTCCTCGATTGGTCTGAGGAGGCCATCATGTTTGGCCGTGATGACCACCCAAATTATATCCTGAACCCGGGCCGGCACTACCCACTTGTCATCGACCCCATCATCGGCAATGCCCGACTCACTAAAGTCCTAATGGATGGGGGCAGTGGCTTCAACATCTTGTACGCCGAGACTCTTGACCTCATGGGGATCAGTAGGTCTCGGCTGCGAGCTGACACAACGCCATTCCACGGTGTTGTGCTGGGACAATGCGCCACCCCTCTCGGGCAGAACGATCTGCCCTCTGCTTCGGGACTCCTTCCAATTTTAGGAGGGAAACCCTCACCTTTGAGGTTGTTGGGTTCCGTGGGACCTACCACACCATTCTGGGACGACCGTGTTACGCCAAATTCATGGCCGTTCCCAACTACTCTTGCCTCAAGTTGAAGATGCCCGGCCCCAATGGCGTTATCACCGTTGGCTCCGCGTACAAACACGCCTACGAATGTGACGTGGCTTGCACCGAGTACGCCGAGGCCCTCTTCGAGTCAGAGGCATTGGCTGCTAATTTGGAGAGGCTCTCCAAGGAGATCCCCGACCCCAAGCGTCATGCCGGCAGCTTTGAGCCGGCAGAGGAAGTCAAACTCGCCCCGCTCTGCCCCAATGACCCCGATGGCAAGGTGCTCAAGGTCAGCACTGCGCTTGACCCTAAATAGGAAGTCGTGCTCATCAACTTCCTCCGCTCAAATGCAGACATATTTGTGTGGGGTCCCTCAGACATGCCAGGCATCCCGAGGGAGGTCACCGAGCACTCCTTGGACATCCGAGCTGGCTCCAAACCGGTGAAGCAGCGTCTGCGCCGATTCGATGAGAAGAAGCACCGAGCCATCGAGGAGAAAGTGCACAAACTTTTGGCGGCTAGATTCATCAAGGAGGTATTCCATCCTGAGTGGTTAGCTAACCCTATGTTAGTTAAGAAGAAGAATGGGAAATGGAGAATGTGTGTAGATTATACTAGTCTGAATAAGGCATGTCCAAAGCACCCTTTTCCATTACCTCGTATCGATCAAATCGTTGATTCCACTGCGGGGTGTGAATTGTTGTCCTTCCTTGATGCATATTCCAGCTATCACCTAATAAAAATGAAAGAGTCCGACCAGCTCGTGACTTCTTTCATCACTCCGTTTGGCACGTATTGCTACGTAACCATGCCGTTTGGCCTAAAAATGTAGGAGCCACGTACCAGCGATGCATGGTCAGAGTTTTTGGGGACCTCATTGGGCGAACCGTTGAGGCGTACGTAGATGATATTGTTGTCAAGTCTAAAGAGGCCAACGACCTCGTCACTGATCTAGACGCAACATTCTGTTGCCTCAAGAAGAAAAAACATCAAGCTAAACCCTGAGAAGTGTGTCTTTGGTGTACCCTGAGGCATGCTCTTGGGATTCATTGTCTCCGAGAGTGGCGTTGAAGCCAACCCAGAAAAAATCTCGGCCATCGCTAACATGGCACCGATCTAAAATCTGAAGGGGGTACAGAAGCTCATGGGTTGCCTTGCATCCCTCAGCCGCTTCATCTCACGCCTCGACGAAAAGGGTTTGTCCCTGTACCGCCTCCTCAAGAAATCTAAACACTTCTCCTGGACCCCCGAGGCCCAGGAGGCCCTCAACAAGCTCAAAGCACTGCTCTCCAATGCTTCCATCCTTGTGCCACCCTCAGAAAAGGAGCCCCCTTGCTATACGTCGCGGCGACCAACCGGTGGTCAGCGCGGCTATCGTCGTCGAGCGACAAAAGGAGGGACATGCGCTCCCGGTCCAGCAGCCAGTATACTTCATCAGTGAAGTCCTGTCCGAGACAAAGACCCGGTATCCATAGATCCAAAAGCTGCTCTTCGCCGTGGTCTTGTCTCGGCGCAAGCTGCATCACTACTTTGAGTCTCATCTGGTGACCCTGGTCTCATCCTTCCCTATGGGGGAGGTAATCTAAAACCAAGAGGCAATAGGAAGGATTGCCAAGTGGGCCGTGGAGCTCATGGGCGACGGCCTCGCCTATGCACCCCGAAAGGCAATCAAGTCATAGATCCTTACTGACTTCCTGGCCGAGTGGACTGGGTCCCAATTACCACCAACCCAAATCCAGGCCAAATGCTGGACAATGTACTTCAACGGTTCTCTAATGAAGACTGGCGTGGGCGCTGGTCTTGTCTTCGTCTCTTCCCTCAGAGTCCGCTTGCGTTACATGATCCGGCTCCACTTTGCGACCTCTAACAATATAGCAGAATACAAGGCTCTTGTCAACGACCTCCACATTGCCGCTAAGCTGGGGATCAAGCGCCTCGACGTCTGAGGAGATTTGCAACTCATCTCTGACCAAGTAATGAAGGAGTCAAGGTGTCATGACCCCAAGATGGAATCTTATTGCAAAATGGTATGATGCCTGGAGGATAGGTTCGACGGCCTCGAGCTCAATCACATCGTGCGCAAGCACAATGAGGCCACGGACAAGCTGGCAAAGATTGCGTCGGGTCGAACCACGGTTCCCCCAGATGTCTTTGCCAGCGACCTCCACAAGCTCTTCGTCGACTACAGGAAACCAGGGCAAGAAGGCAACCAACCACCCGAGCCCACACTAGGGTCAGATCCTCCCGAAGGATCCAACCCCCCTCAACATTCGAAGCTGAGGTCATGAAAATAGACGAGAAACGACTCGACCATGACGACGAGCCAGATTGGCGGATCCCATATCTAGCATGTCTCGTCCAGGGGGTGCTCCCCCCAGATTAGATGCAAGCACGTGGACTCTCCTGGCGGGCCAAGTCATTTGTGTTGCTAGATAGGGAACTGTACAAACGCAGTGCCTCGGGAATCCTACAGCACTGCATTCCCATCAAGGATGGGAGGCAATTGCTTCAGGAAATACACTCGGGGGCTTGTGGCCACCACGCAGCACCTCAAACACTGGTCAGGAACGCCTTCCGGCAAGGCTTCTACTGGCCAACTATTGTGGTCAACGCCACCGAGATCGTACGCTCCTGTGAGGGGTGCCAATTCTACGCGTGGCATATGCATCTCCCGGCCCAAGCTCTCTAGACGATTCCCATTACATGGCCCTTTGCTATGTGGGGTCTCGACCTAGTTGGACCTTTACAAAAGGCACCCGGGGGCTACACACACCTGCTCATTGCCGTGGACAAGTTCTCCAAGTGGATCGAGTCTCGCTCCATCTCCAAAATCAAGTTCGAGCAGGCAGTACTGTTCTTCACGGATATCATCCACCGCTTCGGGGTTCCTAACTCCATTATCACCGACAACGGCACGCAATTCACCGGCACAAAATTCTTGGGGTTCTGCGACGACTACCACATTCGCGTGGACTGGTCAGCAGTAGCTCACCGAAAGACAAATGGCCAAGTCGAACCTACCAATGGCATGATCCTTCAAGGCCTAAAGCCAAGAATCTTGAACCAGTTGAACAAATTCAGCAGAAGATGGCTCGTCGAGCTTCCTTCGGTCATTTGGAGTTTGAGAACAACCCTGAGCCGTGCTACGGGATCAATGCCATTCTTTTATGGTCTATGGGTCCGAGGCCGTCCTCCCCACAGATCTAGAATACGGCACCCCTAGAATCAGAGCCTATGATCAGCAAGGCAATCAGACCACCCGTGAAGAAGCGCTGGACCAATTAGACGAGGCTCGAGATGTTGCGCTACTACACTCGGCTAGGTACCAGCAAGCTTTACGGCGCCACCATTCCCGACGCATCCGGGGCCGAGCCCTTAGCGTCAGAGATTTGGTGCTAAGGCTAAAATAATCCAACAAAGGGCATCACAAGCTTACGCCACCATAGGAAGGCCCGTTCATCATTGCCAAGGTGCTAAAGCCTGGAACCCACAAGCTGGTCAACGAGAAGGGTGAAATCTTCACCAATGCGTGGAACATCGAGTAGCTACGTCGCTTCTACCCTTAAGCTCCCAAGCTTTGTACATATTTTTATCTCGAAAGCAATAAAGAGGCGTTCTCTACTCATCGTACTTTCGAGAATCGATCTTGACCCGCTAGCAGGGTCAGAAGCGTCTTTCCTTTACCATGTGATCAGAGCGAGGCCCGAGCCTACCACTGGCAAGGCCGAGCCTCCCTCGGGGGCTAAGGTGGGGGACCCCCCCAAGTCTGAATGATTTTTTTTCTTTTTTGACCGCCTTTTCGAAAAAGATTCTACCCCAATCTCTCTCTTGCACTTCAGCAAAAAACCGTGAAATCCAAAGGAGTAAGAGAACGTACTAAGGCCAGGGCCGGTCAAGCCGCGAGACCGCCTACGCCCCCGGGCTACAGCACCTCTACTCACCACTCTTCGCCTAAGGAACAACTCACGCTCCAGAGAGACTTCATGGAAATTCACCCAAGTGCGGAACAAGAGACAAGGGTTGGGGAGACAAAGCGAAAAAATGATCATATAACTTGCTTTCTGAGGTACCTAACAGTGTGAATATGGCAAAGTGAGAACCCCTCAAATCGGATGAACATAGTGTGGGCTCTGCCTACGCTACCAAGGCTATGACGTCCCTAAGAAACACTAAATCACCGAGGTCGGACCACATGACAAGAGGCACGCACAAGTATGGGAACTTGGAAGAGAATAATACACGAGAATCACGAGCGTTTTTGTTACAAAGGCCTCGAAGGGCCACACACTTGTTCCGCTACAAAAGCTAACCTATTACACAGGTGTGATGGCCTAGGCTTCTTCACAGGTCAAGAGGAGGGGGGACGACTTCATCCTCAAAGCGGGCCTCCAAGACGGTGCCAGGAGCCTTGGCTGCGTCAACAAGCTTCTCCATGTCGGTGTCGGGCATGTTAACGAAACCTTCGCTGACGCGCTGGAGGTCGAGACCGGTGTAGTGCGAGGTAATCACCGCCAAAGCCCGCCTCAAGCCAGTATGGAGGGCGTCACGTACTCGTTCGTGCACACCACCATAAAGGGCAGTAAGGCGGCTCCAAAGAGAACTGCCCGACTGAACCCCCTCTTGGGTCTTGAGAGCATCGCAGACCACCCTCGCGACACTTTGCAGGACGGCATGCTCCCTGGTCTCGGCATCTAAGGCCGTCTACAGCACAGCAGAGGCCGTGGTGGCGTTGGCCAGATCCGTTTCTAGGCCTGCTCCAAACAAGTGGAAACAAAGGGATAAGCGCTAACACAGCGGTCAAAACTCAGAATACAGTCGAAGGAACATTACCTTCCACTTTCTGCTTCCACTACAGAGTCTCTACACAGGCCGCCTCGACCGATTGGACAACCTGAGCCACGGCGCCCTCTTTTAGCTAGAGCTCCTTCTTCATTTTCGCCAGCTCGGCGTGGAGGCTCTGGGTGGCAGCAGCCTCGCGCTCAGCCTCAGCCTTCAGGGCATCTCGCTCGGTGCTTACCTGAGCGAGCCATCCTCTAACCCTTGCATTTTCTCTGCCAGGGAGGTGACTTCCCCCTGAGCCATGGCTAACTCCGCCTTCAAGTTGAAGCAGCACACGCGGAGATCTGTCATCTCAGCGCTCCTCTCAGCCAGCAGCTCGTTCGCCTGGGCGAGGGACTCCCTCTGCTGGTCAAGTCGAACCCGAAGACCCTCCTTTTGGCAGAGGAGCTCGGCTTTAGCCCGAGACCGCCCCTTGAGCTCCTAAAACAGAAAGAGCAAATTTCAGGGCCTTCCATGTGAACTCAAAGGCAGGAGGAACAACCTTAAGAAAATAGAGAGGGATTCACCTCGACAGCGTTGGGAAGATCTTTGGTGAGGATATGGAGCGCCGTCCTTAAAGACCGCTCAGCCAGGTTCTTGAACCCACCGAGGACCGCCCAGTGCGCCTCCTCCTCCTCCTTAGAGTCGCCCATGAAAACAGGCACCAGGACGGCCCATGGATTGGTCTCAATGCGAATGAGGGCCAAATTCCCCTCGACCTCCAGCCCTTCTGGCGCACCCAGGACAACCATCTCCACCGTACTAGACACCTCAGCATTCGCCACCCTCTTTCCATGTAGCCTGGGGGGCTCGCCCGAGGAGATGGTGTGGACTTCCCTCTCCCCGCCATGACCCCCCCGCTGGTCTTCTGTCTGGGGCGATGTTGAGGCCGCCTCCACCGCCGTCTTCCCCGCGTCGACTTTGGTCGTTGTGGCCTCGTCGATCTTGGTCGCCAAGGCCTTGCCAACCATGGCCGCTTCGGCCTCTTGCTTCTTGGCAGCCTCAGCCTCGGCGGCTGCCTTCTCCTGCGTGGCCCGTACCGCCTCGTTGGCATGGACCGAGGCGGCTCCACGCTGTAGAGCAGCCCCGACAGCGACCACCCACTAGACCATATGACCGGCCTCGCCGAGAGAGGAGAGGGCCCCCGACTTGAGTACCTTATGGGGCGCCAAGGGAGGCACCCCGGCCCTCTGGCGCACGCTGCAGAAAGAGGTGAAGCAGGTTGGTCAAGAGAATAAGGAAGAGCCGTAAAAGAGCATGAAATTATCTTGTTGCGCATACCTCGACTGAGGGAAGACCATCTTCCTCTTCTTTGTCGTCGTGACGACCGCCATGGTCGCCTCCACCCCGGGCTCCTGTCGCTGGGGCGGCGGCAGCGGTAGGGCAACGGAGACCTCTACCGTGGAAGACCCTAGGTCAGGTGACACTGGGGCATCATGAGCCGGAGGTCGACCTCTGGCAGCCGCGGCCACTTCCTCGACCCTCTGAGGGGGGACGGAGTTACCTCCTCGAAGGATTTGCTCGTCGCTCCCACCTTGGGCGCATTCATCGACATCCCGGAGGGGGTAGCCCTCTGCTCTGAGGCATCTCCACCTCCTTCCGAGAGCGTCGGGCTCCCCCGGGCCTTTCGGGCCTCGACGCCGAGGTAGCACCCCCCCGTAGCACCATTATCTCGCTAGGGCCAAGGCGCCAGACCCCTGCCCTCTCCTTCAGAAGCACCGAGCTCCCCTGAGGCCTTGACCCCCCTGCAGGAGCCCCTTGTGGGGGCACCACGCCCCTGAAGCCATGCTCCTCCTCATCTGAAAAGATATCAAAGTCCCCGTCGTCCAAATTTGGCTCCGACGGGGACTCTTCCTGGGGAAGTCTGTCGTGCTCTTGCTGCCGACGATGCTTCTCCAGAGCCTCTCTCATGCAAATGGTCTCGTTGCGCTTCCTCTTTGAGGAATTCTTCTTCTGCTTCTGCTCCTCGGCCAAGAGGCGGTTTCGCTCCCGCCGTTCACGGTCCTCTAGAACCAGGGGCTCGGAGTCTCTCACCGTCCTCTCCAACCCCTAACGATGGAACTACATCAGCGATAGAAAATGAGACCCATGGAGGATGGAAAATGTATGCGAAGGGTAGTCAAACTCACCAGAGAGATGAATCCCCGGGTGGGACGCATCTTGACCCGGTTCAGGTCCGCCATGGTGAACCTCGCGGCCACTGTGTAGGTCACCCTCCTAGTAACCTTGACCGCCATAAGAGTAGCGTCGGACATCCGACACCCCTCCAATGACACTCCCTCCTCCATCTGATCCAAGCGTAGCCACCGCGCCATCAGCGGTAACACACGCTGCCGGTGAAAGGTGGTGATGACCTCGGTCGTGGTCAAACCGCCGTCCCGCAGCCTCTTCAGGGCATCAAGCAGAGGCTGCAGCCTGGGCTACTCAGCGCCAGGGACTCCCTATCTCCACTTGGGCGGCCTCTCTATCATGACGCGGTCCGTGTACAGAGGCAGCCGGCCATCATCGTTGTGGAGGTAGAACCAGCCCTCCTGCCATCCCCTGTTCGACGACGTAAGTTCGACAGGGATGTACAGGCTCGATCGCTTCTGACGCACATGAAGGGTACAACCTCTGGCCCTCACCATCTTCCGTGAGCCTCCACTCTCGGTCGCCTTGGTGAAGTGCTCCGCCTTGAAGAGGTGGAGCCAGAGGTTCCAATGGGGAGGGATACCCAGGTACCCCTCTCACACGGCGGCAAAGATGGCCGCCTACGCGATGGAGTTGGGGTTAAAGTTGTGGAGCTCCACCTCATACCAAAAGGGGACATGTGAGCCCTCCGGAAAATAGGCACTGTTGACGGTCCTTAAGTATCAATTATAACTATCAAATAAATAGAGAAAAGGATCCAAATGAAACCAACACCTAGACTTAGGGTTTTATCTGACAGAATTCCACGAGTTTTGCTGTTTATCTATTTCTGCAGGGGGTTATCAGGAAATACGGAAGAAAGGCCCCCTCGTCTCATACTTCAAACCCTAATTCAGGAGGAGAGCCTCTGATCAAGCCCTAGAGCCACCACATCAACTAGATCTCTAGTTAGCATAGCTACATAGGATTAGAACTAGAAGGAGTCAATCTTCGATTGGTTCCCGGATCTGTCAAGAGGATTCTTGGTAATTCCTCTATTGTTCTTCAATTGTTCATCATTGTTCTTCAATATTATGAATATGACTTTGTTCTATTTCAATATATTGGTTATGACTTTGCTCTACTTGATTATATTTGCAATTATATTGTTCTTAGTTTATCATAGTTATATGCTTGGCTTAGTTAGATTGGAATTATATACATGCCTAGGATCGTATAGCGTTTATCCATGTGTACAGTGGGTGAATGATAACTATTGTGTAGACGTGGTGTCTATACCGTATTTATCTGCGATTGCACCCTATATGCCGGATTGTGGGGTAGTTCGCGATAGTGACAGCTTCGTTGATTCTTATATAGTCCCCCTCTCGTGTATAGGGCAGGCAGAGCAACACTATTACAGGGGAGTGATTGCTATGTTCTTCATCTTCCTTGCTAATATTCACTATGCATGGATATAGTCTTTTCTCACCATGATTGCCAAGTATAATTGCACTAACTATGATATGCTAGACTTTATAGTTAATAATAACTTAGGGAATATCTTTGTAGTTCATCCTAATTCCATGCTAATGACTTGCTAGAATATCTGTTGAGGTGCTTATCATTATTATATGTGGCTAGCTGATCAGATTAATTATCTTTGTCACCATTATCACTTTACCTTTACTTAATGTGACATTTATACCTGTATAAAGAGATTGATAAATACTCTCGGTTATACATGCAATGATGTGTACTCAGTTCCATATTCTCATTCCATTATCAACCATGATACTTAGAAATCCCTTCCCAGTGGTAAAAATATAAATAACGATACTTGGAATACTTCCCGGTTAAAATGCTACATCGGTATTAATCTGTGCGCTTGCAAATCCCTTTTATTATTTATCTTGATGAGCAAATGCATATTTCAATACCGCGTCTCTCATGTCATGCTGGGGATGACAACTTGGCTTAAGTGGCATGAGGGATAGGTTTGGCATTTTTGGCGCCGTTATCAGAATTAGAAAACTAAGTCTACTTTTGGTAGTGACGTTAAGAATGCCCAACAAGCATTTTTGGCGCCGTTGCCGGGGAAGGTTGATTACTAAGTAGGAATGAATATGGAACTTTGAGTCATCATTTGCATCACTAATCTGATCGAGCTTATCAATTCTCTTATACAGTTTTACCCCTGTATTTTCCATTTTGATTATTTATTACAGGGTGATGAATGAATAGAAGACATCTTCCAGACAACTTTGTTGACGATCCCGAAGCCTTATTCAGAAGAACAAGAGCCAAGCTCAAGAAGACATCGTCAACACTTCAGCACAAAGCTTCATCCAAATCCGAAGACCGCCGAAGTTTCATCCGGAATTTGTCGACTGAATTCAAAGCCATGGCGAACAAGTCGATCCGCGAGTTCTCAGCTCCCACTACGGACAACATCCGCACTGGACCTGCTGGGGAGATCGACCGCAACTTCGAGCTCAAGCCTGGGCTCATCAACATGGTGCAAGCTAACCAGTTCTGTGGGAAGCCACATGAAGACGCTAGTGCTCATCTTCAACACTTCCTGGAGATCTGCAGCACTTTCACCATGGCTGAAGTCCCCAGAGACGCCATACTACTTCGCCTTTTCCCATTCTCACTGTTGGGGAGAGCGAAGCAGTGGTTCTACGCTACAAAGGAGAAGAACACTACGTGGGCACTCTGCTCCACGAACTTTCTGGCCAAATTCTTTCCCATGGGCAAGACCAATGCTCTCCGTGGGAAGATTACAAGTTTTCAGCAACAACATGATGAATCCGTTCCAGAAGCATGGGAGCGTTTCCAAGACTATATCCTAGAATGTCCCCATCATGGAATGGAAAGCTGGCTACTGATGCAGACATTTTATCATGGGCTCATTAACAGTGCCCGTGAAACCATGGATGCTGCAGCTGGAGGAGCATTCCTATCACTCACCATACCTCAAGCCACAGCTCTTGTGGAGAAGATGGCATCCAACCAAGGTTGGAATGAAGAAAGAACTCAGACACGCAAGAGAGGTGGAGGTATGCACCAGCTCAAGGAGGTAGACATGCTGTCTGCCAAGCTAGACCTACTCATGAAGAAGCTCGATGATCGAGCTGGAGAAAAGAAAGAAGTCATGCACGTCTACGACTCTCACATGACTTGTGAGGAGTGTGGAGGTACTGGACACTCGGGCAATCACTGTCCTGAGTTGCTGGAGGACGTGAACTACATCAACAATAACAACAACTACTACTACAACCGTCCTCAGCAGAATCAAGGTTGGAATCAACAGAGGCCTAACTACTCAGGTAATTACCAAGGTAACAATTCTTTCAATAATAATAATAATTATCCACCTTTGAGAGAGTTAGTATCCAACCAAGGAAAGCTAATGGATAACCTGTCTAAGAAATTGGCATCTAATGATAAAATACTAGAAAATATAAATAATAGAATGGATAATTTCTCTACTGCCATCAAGAACCAGATTAGCTTTAATAAAATGATTGAATCTCAGTTGAATCAAATAGCCGCTGCTGTTCCTGCTACTAACCCCGGTATACCATCACAATCGGAAGGACTAGAATCTGCAAATCTTGTAGACATGTTTGATGCAGGAGATTACTGGAGTAACCCTATCGTGGAAGTAAGTACTGATCGTCTGCCGGTCAAGAGAGGCGATCCAGGACGCCCCGTCATCCCGATCTCCATCGGCATGCGAGACTTCCCAGAAGCACTCTGTGACTTTGGCTCCAGCGTCAACATCATGCCCAGGGTACTCTATGAAAAACTCTTTTCACAACCATTATTAGAAACAACCATGTGTTTGCAGCTTGCAGATAGGACACTGAGCTTCCCGAGAGGAATATTGAAGAACATCTGTGTCCGAGTGGGTTCCTCGTATGCTCCAGCAGACTTCGTAGTGATAGAGACCGGTTCTGATGAGAGGGCTCCCGTCATCCTAGGGAGACCATTCCTGAACACCGCGGGAGCTGTCATCTATGCTAGTGCTGCCAAGATCAGTTTCTACATCAAGGGAAGGAAGGAAACGTTTTCCTTCAAGAACAAGACCGCACAAATCCCAGAGCAACCCCAATATGAACCAAGGAAGAGGACCAACAGGAGGAACAAGAGCAAGAAGCAAGTATGGACCGAGACAGCTAAGATGGTCACTGCCGTGCACAAAGGTCAAGATCGCCAACTTAAGTCACCGTTCTTGCCTAAGAAGGACGACCTAGGTATGCCAAGCATTTATTGCTCCATTAATGGGTTCCACTTCTACAAGACACTTTGCGACACTGGGTCGGGCGTCAACATAATGGCCAAGGTCACATATGAACTTCTGTTCGGAACCATGCCCTTAAACCCAACATATATTCAGCTCCAGATGGTAGATCAGACATTCCGACAGGTCGAAGGTACAGTAACTGACGTCCCTGTCAAGATAGACGATCACTTTGTCCATACAGACTTTCAGGTTATTGACATGGGAGAAGATGAATACGATCCACCCATCATCCTTGGAAGACCATTCCTTAGTACTGTCAAAGCAATCATTTACATTGGAACTGGAGAAGTCCACATGCACTTCCCCTCTGAGAAGGTACGTCTTTACTTTACTGACCCTAACTATGTATTTGAATAATCCAAGCAGGTCAGGACAAGAAGAAGGCGGCGTAACCACAATCAGAAGCAACAGGTCATCAAGAACGGATGGGCAAATTATGAAGGAGAAGTGGTAAGATCTGAAGACATACCACTTAACCAACACTGTCCTGAGGAGACCAAAGCACCGAGACATGTATGGAAAGAAAAGACAGTTGTACATGAAGAGGAGGCGCCGCCGGAACCACCGACTACGCCATCCACCAAGTCCCAGGACGACTGAACGAATAAGAGTCCCGTTCGGAGGACTTAAAAACACCGAACGCCTTGCCAAGAGGTAACTTGGTAGTTATCCTTTCCTTTTAATTATTTACTTTATCTTAAATAGTTTGCTTAGTTAATCATATTCATACTATCTTAAAAAGAAAATAAAAATGTTAAAAACCCTAAAGCCCCATGTGAGTATGCGAGTGGCATAAAACCCATAAGTACATTCACTATGGTGGCATAAAATATATATATATATATATATATATATATATATATATATATATAATAAATACATAAATATTTTCTTCTGCTTTATAAAAGAAAAAAAACAAAACAACATAAAAAAATCAAGGAGGCTCAGCATGATAAAGGCTAGATATTTATGCTAACACTTAATCAGTTCCACAAAGCTTTGTTGTCTATTTGAGCTTCACAGAATTCAAGGAGACTAGCAGACGGAGGACATTCTAATCGCTGTCAGGGTGCTGCCGACTTTCAAATACACCTCCGCCATCTGCTAGCTACATCAGAAGAGATTATGTCAAGATCCAGCTTGGGGGAGAGCACCCCCATTATCTTGCTAAGTATTTCTATCTTTATCTTTATATTTATATATACTTCTACCCTATAAAAATAAAAATATACATAACTATGAAAAAAACCAAATAAAGATTTTGTGCTTATATATATATATACCTATATCTTTTGCTTAGTGTGTTTTAATAAATAAATAAAGTGGCTATGCTAAACTGAATCTAGATAATAATAAAACTCTAGCATGGATATGATGAATAGTTGCTTTGCCTAACTTTCAAATTTGAAGTCCTCTCTCTAAGTTTAGACATAACTATTATCATTTAAAGCTTGCTCTAAACCTGAACTTGTGGGAAGAGAACTTGATCTAAAGTCTAAGTTGTTAACGGATATGATATGGGAAGGTTGAGCTGCTGTTTATCTATTCCTAGAGATGCTAGAATTCTGGAGAATTTTATCTTTGAAAATCTTAAAATGCTACATGATGAGTTCCTGTATGATGAGAGTTTAAGTTCCTACCACAGCCATACATACATGCTTGCTAGACTTTAAGCCATACATTTACTTTTTACTGCTTATGAGCATTGAGTATAGTCAAGCTGTGTAGACCCTTAGGAGCTTGTCATGCGGTTAAAATCAAGATTCACTTGCACGATCACTCATACATGCTGCTTCTACTCTGGAAGTACGCATCCACATATATCCACTCATTCTCATCTCCATATCCACATAAAATTATTCTACTCCTAATCCGGGAGAGAATAGCCAAAAATATTTTCCCATTCTTGTTATCCCCTGTGAAATAAATGCTCAAGCTATTTTGGTTACTACCACTTGCTATATTGTTCTAAGGAGATGAGTGCTCTATACGAGGAAATAAAAAGGGGCAAGTGCCCGGAACCTCGAAAAGAAAAAAAGATACGAGGAAATAAAAAGGAGCAAGTGCTCGGAACCTCGATGAAAAAAAAAGAAAAAGTGTGAGAAGAGAGGTAAAAATGGACAAGTGTCCGACAGTAGAATTAGGGGTACAAGATACCCACCTGAGAGGAAAAAAAAGAAAATATAGAGCACCTCATTCTCCTCAAGAGCTTTAAAAGCAAGAAAGGTACGTATCCCCTCAAAAAGAGCAAAAGTAGAATTAGACTTTCATCATTGTTATCATCACTACCACCATACACCATTTATTCGCCACACATGCACATCTTGATTTGACTTATTGGCTTGTTTCTCTGGATCCATGGTTTGACTATGCAATAAATGTCTTGTAAGTATGCATACTTTATCTCCCACCGATGAGCTCCAGATATCAAAAGCCTTATTAGAATAGGATGAGAGAGAAGGCAATGTCACTCTGCCTTATACCACAAATACTACATACTTTGCTTTGAGAGAAGGCAAACATCATTACTGCCTTGGTGAGGATCCAGAAATACCACAAAAGAGAGACCTGAGAGAGTCATACAAGGAATCTCTGAGTTTTATTTGAAAATCTGCAAAAAACTCCAAGAGCTATAGCTAATCAAGAATAAGAGACATGGCGCTTGACTAGACTGTTCTATCTTTTAACCGCTCAAGACAAAGGTGACGGTTGCAAGCCCCATGGTGAAAGGTATAATGAGTAAGTTTTAAGTCTTGACAGTTTACTTTAACTCAGAGATGAGACTCTATTTGAAAGCATGTGTACCGTCAAAATTCAAAGGCATTTCAGCAACTACTGAGTCTCTCCTTGCTCAGGGACGAGCAAGAGGTAAGCTTGGGGGAGTTTGTTGACGGTCCTTAAGTATCAATTATAACTATCAAATAAATAGAGAAAAGGATCCAAATGAAACCAACACCTAGACTTAGGGTTTTATCTGACAGAATTCCACGAGTTTTGCTGTTTATCTATTTCTGCAGGGGGTTATCAGGAAATACGGAAGAAAGGCCCCCTCGTCTCATACTTCAAACCCTAATTCAGGAGGAGAGCCTCTGATCAAGCCCTAGAGCCACCACATCAACTAGATCTCTAGTTAGCATAGCTACATAGGATTAGAACTAGAAGGAGTCAATCTTCGATTGGTTCCCGGATCTATCAAGAGGATTCTTGGTAATTCCTCTATTGTTCTTCAATTGTTCATCATTGTTCTTCAATATTATGAATATGACTTTGTTCTATTTCAATATATTGGTTATGACTTTGCTCTACTTGATTATATTTGCAATTATATTGTTCTTAGTTTATCATAGTTATATGCTTGGCTTAGTTAGATTGGAATTATATACATGCCTAGGATCGTATAGCGTTTATCCATGTGTACAGTGGGTGAATGATAACTATTGTGTAGACGTGGTGTCTATACCGTATTTATCTGCGATTGCACCCTATATGCCGGATTGTGGGGTAGTTCGCGATAGTGACAGCTTCGTTGATTCTTATATAGTCCCCCTCTCGTGTATAGGGCAGGCAGAGCAACACTATTACAGGGGAGTGATTGCTATGTTCTTCATCTTCCTTGCTAATATTCACTATGCATGGATATAGTCTTTTCTCACCATGATTGCCAAGTATAATTGCACTAACTATGATATGCTAGACTTTATAGTTAATAATAACTTAGGGAATATCTTTGTAGTTCATCCTAATTCCATGCTAATGACTTGCTAGAATATCTGTTGAGGTGCTTATCATTATTATATGTGGCTAGCTGATCAGATTAATTATCTTTGTCACCATTATCACTTTACCTTTACTTAATGTGACATTTATACCTGTATAAAGAGATTGATAAATACTCTCGGTTATACATGCAATGATGTGTACTCAGTTCCATATTCTCATTCCATTATCAACCATGATACTTAGAAATCCCTTCCCAGTGGTAAAAATATAAATAACGATACTTGGAATACTTCCCGGTTAAAATGCTACATCGGTATTAATCTGTGCGCTTGCAGATCCCTTTTATTATTTATCTTGATGAGCAAATGCATATTTCAATACCGCGTCTCTCATGTCATGCTGGGGATGACAACTTGGCTTAAGTGGCATGAGGGATAGGTTTGGCATTTTTGGCGCCGTTATCAGAATTAGAAAACTAAGTCTACTTTTGGTAGTGACGTTAAGAATGCCCAACAGGCACGCCGAGGCCCCGGCGATGACCTAGCTAGAAGCCCAGCAAAGAGCGAACCCGACGTACAGCCTCTAGAGTAGTATCCCTACTCCTCCACAGTCTCGGGGGCTATTGTCGAGTACCACAATTAGGGTACCCAAATTAAGGTGGAAAACCACCCGCTCCCCCCCCCGTTTAAGGGAAAAATCAACTAAGAAGAGACGGGCTCAATTCTCCCTTGCTGGGCCTCCAGTAAGACATGTGAGCAAACCACCCCATCTCCCCGCTTCATCCGAGGCCTCACACAGAGGGGTCTCGGAACACCTCCGATTCGTCCGAGGCCTCAGCCCTGGAGTCTCGAACACAGGCCGACCCACGACAACATCGCCGCCTTATCCAAGCCCCAGAAACGGCATTATCTGTCTCCACCTCGCCCGAGACCGGCCTCTGATGCCGCTCCCCCATTGGCGCACTCGAGACCCCCCTGTGACGTCACCCACATTCTTGTGTCAGCCCAACCGGACAGGCCAGGAATGACTGGGGTCAAATCACCATGCCGTCACCCATAACAGGCATGGAGAAGAACTACGGGCCACTATGCCACCCATACTGGCACTATACGCATGATTCGCGCCTGCGCGGCGTACGAAACACCGCTCTAGGCCACTATTCCCACGATCGGGATAAGATCGCACCGTAATTCCCGCCTCTGAGGCCTCGGCCCTCTATGCCAGTCAAACTACAGAACGAGCACGCCACGCCAGCCACAGGACCAGGTATGATAGGGCGCATTGCTACACCACCAAAAGACAGAAACCACTCCCTCAACAGTGGCGCACATGCCTGGACATGTAGCAGCAGTGCTAGAAGTACCTACGACATGCCTCCATACAGACCACGTCACCACCGGATAAGGACCTCCCGAGGCCTCTGGGCTCCTTCTCCAGCAAGGGTCACACCACGTACCAACATTTTGTAACCATGCACCTCCTTGAGACTATAAAAGGAGCATGCAGGGAGCGTTCCAAGGGAGACGGGAACCACAACACAACACAACACAACACAACACAACACAACACAACACGAGAACGACACACGAGCACATAACTCTCCTGGACCTTGCGAGGGCACCGGCAGAGTCACACACACACTCTCCACACACACCTTGAGACCTAGGAGCTCTCCCCTCTCTCACCCGCTTGTAACCCCTACTACAAGCACTTCGGTGCAAGATAATACAGAACTCATCTCCTCCACTAGATGTAGAGCATTTATCGGCCCGAACCAGTATAAATCGTCTGTGTTCTTCTTGCACACCATCCGGATCCCCGACGCGCAGACAGACATTACTCGTCAGTGCTAGGACCACCGTTTCTTACACCGACACTACTCATTTCAGTGGTGTTGCAAGGACCGGTCCTGAGTCAATTCGTGGACTCTGCTTGTATATGACTAGAACTAAGTTTGGACATGGATATATTATTACCTAGATGGAATACAACTTATTTATGCCTCGTTTAGTTTCAGGACGTAAAGTTTTAGGGTGTCACATTAGGTGTCACATGGGGGTGTTGTATGGGGTGTTCGGATACTAATAGAAAAAACAAATTACAAAATCCGTCAGTAAACCGTGAGACAAATTTATTAAGCCTAAGTAATCCGTCATTAGTACATGTGTTACTGTAGCTCTTTATTGTCAAAGCATAGACTAATTAGGCTTAAAAGATTCGTCTCGCAAAGTAGTCATAATCTATACAATTAGTTATTTTTTAGTCTATATTTAATACTCCATACATGTGTCCAAACTTTCGATGGGATAGGGTATAAGCTTTTGGAGGAGAAACTAAACAAGACCTTAAACGCTTATTAAGCATCTCAGGTAAGGATGCAAGTGGCGTGGCGATGGGCAACCCACCCCGCATCTGCATCAACTACAAGTGTTATGTGAGCTGATACAGCAGCCCATGTCTCGCCACTCTCTATCCGTGGGTTGGAGCGGCAGCCCGTAAAGTGCCGCAAGCTCGCAACGCACGTCCGCTGCTATCTGGTAGCCTCTCCTCCCGTTGCTAAAAATAATAAAAAAAATATGCTAGCCTCCTCCACCGGTCCACCCTGCCACAGTGCCAGTGCAGTGAATCAAACACAGCTGTTGCGGCTCCTGGAAACACCGCGTCGGGTGACGGTGGGTACCCCCTGCACGCCGTGGCTGGCGTCGAAGACTCGAAGCACTGGGTCTCCACCTTCATGGACATGAAGATGGTGTGTCTGTCCGTGTGCACTGTGTAGGAGATGATCGCGATTCCATCGAGTGGCAACAGCACTGGCAGGCTATGGCAGTTCCAGTTCCAGGGCCATTCCATGGACGGGCCCCAGGGCTCCACGCCTTGGTGCCGGGTGCCCAAGACAGGACCTGCAAGGAGGGAGAGACTGCAGTTGTCACCGCGTGCAGCTTGTCACCGGCAGCCATGGCTTCCCGTAAGGTATATACCTAATCTGGAATGCGTGGGCCCTCCGACATCGCCGCAAGTACGCAACTGACGTGGCCGCGCTCGCCCTCAGCATATAAGGCCCCTTTTTCTGTATTTATCACTATAATATAAAGGGGTGTTTAGTTCCTGAGGTGAAAAATTTTAGGATGTCACGTCGGATGTTTCATGGGATGTCGGAAGGGGTGTTCGGATACTAATAAAAAAACTAATTACATAACTTGCATGGGAACCGTGAAACGAATTTATTAAGCCTAATTAATCCGGCATTAACACATGTTACTGTAGCACATGGTTGTCAAATCATGGATTAATTAAGCTTAAAAAATTCATCTCGCAAATTTATTACAATCTGTGTAATTAGTTATTTTTTCGTCTACATTTAATACTCCATACATATGTCCAAACATCCGATATGATGGGGTGAAAATTTTTTTGGGAGGAACTAAACACCCCCTAAACCCTCGTTTGGTTAATGGTCATCCATTATTAACCGATACACTACTGTTGCTGCAGAAAAAACATAATTCCTTGAACAGTCCTATAATTCTACAATTGTGTTGTTTGGTGTTTATTATCCAACATCACCGCTAATACTACATCATATTCTTGGGATGGCTGGACATCTAAACATTTATGAGAAAGACTGAAACCTTAAAAATGTTGTTGCCTCCGTCGAAAGATAAGTTTCTAGTACATTACAAGTATGACATTCCGATGCTTTATTCACATACAAACACTGTAAGACCTCGTTCGGTTCTCTGGTAACGATACCTAGCAGGAATGATTCCCAGGAAGGCCTTGTTCGGCTATCAGGGATCCGTTCTCTGTAACTATTCTTACCTGGATTGCTTGTCTAATTTATATAACTTTTCATGGGCTGAAATGATTCCTAGAGGCAATCCAGCTAACTGAATAGGACTGAATGGTTCACTAATTTGTACTCCCTCTGTTCTAAATTATAATTCACTTTGACCTTTTAGGTACATCAATTTTACTATATATCTAGATATAACATATGTCTAAAAAAACTCGATCCGCGGTGGCTAGACAACCCCTGGGTATTCTGGTTTAAGAAAAAAATCTTCTCACGTAGATCGAGAAAACCTCTGAACTCCTGTCTCACCCATATACAATGACACCGCAGCTATAACATATGTCTAGATATATATAGCAAAATCTATATAAAAAAAATTAAAATAACTTATAATTTAGAACGGATGAAATATAACTTACAATCAAACTGGAACGATCTATTCCTAGCTAACCGAACCTAGCCTAAGCCGAATGAGCGCCGCGCATCATGAATCCACGCGCGCGCTGCTAGTGCTACTCCTTTTGTGTGCGCGCGTCCATACCACTACGAGCTCACGCAGCTGACTAGCTGAGTAAGCGTTGGGTCGGTACGGGCACAACGGTCATCAGGCCGTGCGGTGTGCCTGGGCCAAACCAAATCGCCGGCCTATGGGCCGTGCCCATAGGCTTCGGGCCTTATGGTCATCACCTGGCCCATTTCGGCCACGATGACAGGATGCCGCAAACAAGGCCTCTTTCTTCCGAGGCCATCACTTGCCAAGCGCCTGCTGCAGTGCTGCTGTACTACCTGGCTGGCGTGGTGCGGTGGTGGTGGTGGTTCAGCACTTGGGAATTGATTGCCGCATGGTACATTGGCACCTCGCGAACTCGTCATAATTGATCCACCCGTGGTTTGTCAGGCTGAACGTTGAAGCCCATTGAGAACAATGGGCGCACGGTGCCCTCAGATGAGGAAGGTACGCTGTTTTTTTTCCGCCGATTTCTGCCGTTTTGGGTGGGCTGTGTGCGTTTACTAATGGAAGTTGGTGGAATTGTTGGAACCCTAGACGATGAGATCGAGGTCGATGAGGAGGAGGATCCACGGCCCTCCGGCGGTGGGGACGATGGCAACGGTGAGGGAGGTCACATTTTTTCTCGCAACTTCTTCGTGGTATTGGTTCGCCCGGGTGTGGGGGTGTGGGGTGTGAGCGGTGTACCTAGTTTGCGCTCCCCATTTAGACGTTGATTGGATGCGCATTTATTTATCTCAATCCATTGTTGAGAGTGGAATTAAACTAAGTTCCATTCCAATCGACTCCACCACTCGTGGATTGAATTGAATACACATGCATCCAAACAAGGCCTTAGGGTTACTTTTCCTTCCTTTTGTTTGAATTATTCAGTCTGTTTGTTATTTTGTTTGCTATTGGATGGGGATTGCAGTGGTTTCATTTTTATTCCTTTTGTTCTATATTAAATTCAATTAAGATTTCGCCTGGGGCTACTGAAGTAACAGCTGCATAAATCTGTTGATCTGCAGAGGATGGTCTGGACGAATATGATGACGAGGAAGAAAATGAGGGAGGAGAGGAAGAACAGAAGAGTGATGATGAGAGTCGTAAAAAGAAAAGGTGCTTGCAATTTGTTCCTGCTAGAAATAGATGTAATATCTATTGTGTACATTGTCCTGAAATATATGAGATCACCCACGCAATCAGAAGACTTCAACCTTGATGAGGATGACTACATTTTCCTCAAGAATAATAATGTCACTGGCATTAGTGGGCCAAAACCTGCATGTTTTTTAGTCAAAGTTGGCTTTCCTGTCCCTTTTTTCTTGGTGTGTTTACGAAGAATGCTTTTTTTTGTCTTGTTATAGGGAAACCAGTTTAAGCGCTTGAAGAAGGCTGGATTTGATGAGTTGTTAGCACGAAGAAAGCAAGGGCTTGAGAAACAGGCTTCTAACTCAGGTGAGTTGAGAGCAAAGTGGCTTGAAAAATGAGTTTGAGCCATTTATTCTTGAAGAGAAGTCTATGACAACAAAAGATGAGGAAATAAAAGAAAATGATTTGCCTGAGAGGATACAGGCATGTACTAGCTAACTTGATTTTACACTAAATCTTAATTTAGTTTAAGACATACATATGATTCATTTATTTTTCTTTTTGACAGTTGTCTGAAGAGTTGACTGGCGATCCTCCCACGGATAACACGACGATAGAGGAAGAAAGTTTATGGATACACAACCAACTAACTGGCGATGGGTTTCTATTCCTTTTCGGTAATGAGCATGTGAACAAGGATATTGACCTGAAGGACATTGCTAACGTTCTGACCATGTTGCATGTCAACAAATTTGAAGTATGCAATTTTGTGCAAATCTGGTTCACAATTTATTATGCTTGCTCGTTTGACTTAGTTTTTGTTACCTGTCAGATTCCATTCATTGCAATGTACAGAAAGGAGAAATGTTCAAGCCTGCTAAAAGACCTATATTCTTATCAGCGTTATGAAGATTTGACATGAGGTGGCATAAGGTAAGTATGCTTCACGACAAATTGGTTCCTCTCCCTGAACTTAGCAACTATTTGCATTACTAACTCAATGTGTTCTATGTAGCTGCTCTGGGCAGTTCAAACCTTAGACAGAAAGTGGCTACTTCTTCAGAAGCGCAAGTTCGCTTTAGAGTTGTATTATGAGAAACGATTTGACGATGAGAAATGGAGGATAGAAGATGTCACAATGCAAAAACTTAACAGGCAACCTTTTAATTCTATCATTGAAGTATTAAAGGATGCTAAATCTGACACAGAGGTGGAGGATATTGATGCAAAATTCTATTTACATTTTTCCTCCTGTTGAAGTTGAAGAAGGCCAGTTCAAACGTCCAAAAAGGAAATCCATGTACAGTATCTATCAGAAGGCAGGGTTATGGGAGGTTGCCAATCAATTTGGGCACAGTTCTGAGCAATTTGGTCACCGTCTAACATTAACAAATATACCTGTATGTGATCTAAGCTGATACTTCGCTTTATTTTTCTTCTTTAGAACAATACTGCCTGTGCAACCTACCCATTGTTTGAATATATTTTCATGCCGCAGAAAATTGTTTTATACAGAAATTTTTTCTAAGTTTGACAACTTCACATGTATATCATTGTTTAGCATGTTAGTGTTATGACCGGCGCCCATTATACCAGGCGCAGGCCCCATTAGTGGCTAGGGCGTCGGCAGTCAGGGGGCCTTAATAGCCCAATTTATCATTTATTTGGTATTTTCTTAGAGAGAGTTCTTATTCCATGCTCTCTCCGCGCCGATGTTCGCCCTCATCGACGACATCCGCACGGCTACGGCAGCCGCCGCGGACACCGCCAGTTGCTCCAGCGCCTCCAGGATGGTGCGTTGGCTGCGCCCTGGTGCTTCGACGACGGGCTCCTGTCGCACGGTGCCCGCATATTTGCGCCAGCCCATGATGACCTGTGCCACCAGGTGCTCCTCCTGGCTCACTTGGTGGGCCATGAGGGGGTTCAGAAGACGCTTCATCACCTGCGCACTGACTTCTACATTCCGGGCGACTGCGCTCTCGTCCAGGACTTCGTGCGGACGTGCAGCACGTGTCAGCGGAACAAGACGAAGTCGTTGCAGCCCGCCGGCTTGCTGCAGCCCCTCGACGTCTCGTCCCAAGTTTGGGCGGATATTTCCATGGACTTCATCGAGGGCCTGCCCAAGGTCAGCAGCAAATCCATCATCCTCACTGTGGTCGATCGCTTCTCCAAGTACGCCCATTTCATCGCCCTCGGCCACCCCTACACCGCCACCTCAGTCGCTCGTGCCTTCTTCGACGGCATCGTGCGGCTGCACGGTTTCCCCTCCTCCATCGTCAACGACAGGGATCCCGTGTTTACTGGCCATGTATGGCGGGACCTCTTTAGGATGGCCGGGGTTACGCTATGCATGAGCACGGCTTTCCACCCATAGACGGACGGCCAGTCCGAGGTGGTCAACAAGGTGATTGCTATGTATCTATGATGTGTCACAGGTGATCAGCCGCGTGCTTGGGTTGACTGGTTGCCATGGGCGGAGTATCGCTACAACACCTCCTTCCACACCGCTCTGCGTGCCACGCCATTTGAGGTGGTCTACGGCCGGCCGCCCCCGGCCATGCTGCCCTACAAGGCCGGGTCGGCTCAGATGGACACGATGGCCAGCCTCCTCCGGGATCGCGATGAGGTGCTTGCCAAGGTCCGTGAGTGGCTTCTCCAAGCGCAGCAGCTGTCCAAGAAGTACTACGATGCATCCCACCGTGACCGGGAGTACGTTGTTGGGGACTGGGTGTGGCTGCGCTTGCTTCACCATACTGCGCAGTCACTCGAGCCCCAGGCCAAGGGAAGGCTTGGTCCTCACTACGCCGGGCCGTTCCAAGTGTTGGAGCGCATCGGCTAGGTTGCGTACCGCCTACAGCTCCCGGAGGGCGCCCGCTTGCATGATGTCTTCCATGTGGGCTTGCTCAAGCCCCACAAAGGTGATCCTCCAGCTACGCCTGCTCCTCTACCGCCAACATTGGATGGCCAGCTGCATCCAGCTCCGGAGCGCGCCCTCCGTGCACAACTTCGGCGGGATGTCTGACACGTGCTCATCAAATGGCATGGCCTATCCGAGGAGGACGCTACCTAGGAGCCACTCTAGGATCTTCGTGACTTCTACCCTGACTTCCAGCTCAAGGACGAGCTGTTTGCGCAGGCGGGGAGAGATGTTATGATCGGCGCCCATTATACCAGGCGCAGGCCCATTAGTGGCTAGGGCATCAGCAGTCAGGGGGGCTTAATAGCCCAATTTATCATTTATTTGGTATTTTCTTAGAGAGAGTTCTTATTCCTTAATTATAGGATCTTGAGGAGAGGATAAATACTTTGTAAACATTGGTTATTGGAATTAAGCAAGAAGCAACATATTTTTTGCCGTCTTCCCTCAGGGAGCCCTAGCCACACCCCCTTTCCCCTCCTCGCGTCGTGACCACGGTGCCAATACGCCGTCCTCGCCTTCCTAGAGCTCGCCCACCGATCTCCCATCCATACACCCTCCGTAGCAAGCCTGGTAGGATCCGCAATCCTATCAGTTAGCGAGCTTGATAGCGGGAAAGATTCTCCGAAGAGGTTGCTGCAAATTTCACATGTGCCATGTTTGAAACACTACAAGATGTCCTTTGTGGCGCAAGACACATGGTATTCAATGGACCTCAAAATCTTGACAATTTTTTGTAGCACACACATTTAGTTCATCTTGATCTATTAATTCAAGCTGACAAAAATAGTCTATGTTCCGTTGTTTCTTCTTTGCTATTAGGCAGCAATTGAGATAAGTTGTGAGCCAATTGTAAGAAAGCATATTCGAAGCATCTTCATGAATAAAGCATTTGTGTCAACATGTCCCACACCTGAGGGCAATACAATCATAGATCCATATCATCAATTATCTGGTGTTAAGTGGTTGAGAGAAAAACCACTTGATAAGTTTGTAGATGCACAATGGCTTCTTATTCAGAAAGCAGAAGACGAAAAGCTCCTCAAGGTTACCGTAAAATTGCCAGAAGATGGTAAGAAAGAACTCATGTCTGACGCTTGTGAGAATTATCTAAGTGACTGTGTCAGCAAGTCTACACAATTGTGCGATGAGCAACGAAAGATGATACTAGATGATGCCTTCTTCAGTTTCCTTCTTCCATCAATGGAAAAGGAGGCTCGATCACTGTTGACAGCAAACGCCAAACATTGGCTCCAGATGGAATATGCAAAACAGTTGTGGAACAAGGTAACTGTTGCTCCTTGGAAGAAGAGAGGGGATGCTGACATTGATTTGGTTGACGAATCGAAGTTGAGAGTTATGGCCTGCTGCTTGGGTCCTAGGAAGCTAGCAATCACCTTTGTAATATTAGACTCATTCGGGGAGTTGGTTGATGTTTTACATGTGGGTTCTATCGGTAACAGGTCTCAAGGTGTAACCGTGGAGCAGAAGAAGAAGAATGATCAGCAACGACAACAAGTTTTAAAGTTTATGACTGATCAGCAACCACATGTTGTGTGTCTAGGAGCATCAAGCTACAGTTGCAAAAACCTCAAGTATGATATTTATGAGGTATCATTACTCTGTCTTATTTGTGGGTATAGATATACATTTCTAGTCACGTTAGAACTAGTACTATGTTTCTTTCAGAATTATACGGCTGCACCTGCACAAAAGTCTTTAAGTTGACCCCAGAATGATAAGTTTCATGTTATCATGGTAGTTGTACAATCTGACCATTATATGAACAGGGTGTTATTATCAGTGCAGAGGATTTCTTTTTTTGTGGAAGAAACAGGAGGGGTAGCCCCTACTGGTTAAAATATATTAATAATAAAAGAAAAACCTGGTTTTGTAGTTGTTATCTCCTGAGTTCTCCATGCTGTTGCAGCTAAGGATCAGCTATTGTCTTTGCTGTACACAGTTGTTTTATTTTTTAGTTATGATTTTGTTACTCTCCTGATTTCACCTTGTAGGTTGTGACAATCTTGTTCCTTAGATGCAGCAGGCAACCCATTAGGTTTTATGAAGCATATCAGGCTCAACTGCTGGGGTGAACATGTTTGCTGTGCTTGTTTGTATATAGCTGTTTGGTTAAATTTTCATTTATTCTGTCTGTTTGGGCTGTCCTGCATAGTACTACATGGAAGTTCATTTTTAAGTTTTATGCTCTCATTGCTAATGTTAAACTGACATTTTCCTTGTGGCAGGTTATTTTTAATATCGTAGAAGATCTTCCCAGAGATGTTAACCCTCACATGGAAAGTCTTAGCATTGTCTATGGTGATGAGTCTGCCTCGCTTGTATGAGAACTCTCGAATATCTTCGTATCAACTTCCTGGCCACTCAGGTATAGTTATAGTAGCAACATGGTGATTTACTGTTACTTCTTCTGCTCAATAACTTACAAACAGCTGTTATCTCTGTATCTCAATCACTATACAAGCATTGTGAAGAGGGCTGTGGCACTGGGACGTTACCTTCAGAATCCGTTGGCAATGATCGCAACACTATGTGGACCTAGAAAAGAGATACTTTCTTGGAAACCGCACACGCTGGAACAGTTTCTTACTCCTGATGAGAAGTATGAAGTTGTTGAGGAAGTAATGGTTGATGCAACAAATCAGATATGTTCCGATATTAATCTTGCTATTAGCCATGAGTGGCATTTTTCAATGTTGCAATTTATTGCTGGTCTGGGTCTGCGCAAAGCTTCAGCTTTGAAGAAAGATCTGGTAAGAGAGGGATCAATTTTTAGCCGCAAGGATCTTGTAAAACCTCTAGGCAGGAAAGTATTCATGAATGCTTCTGGGTTTTTATGTGTAAGACGGAGTGGTGCAGCTGCAGCCAGTGCTCAAATCATTGATATGTTTGAGGATACAAGGATCCATCCTGAATCATATGCATTAGCAAAGAAACTAGCTAAGGATATAGATATCTTTTCTGATGATGAAACGGATGATGACGAGCAAGAATTTGGCGATTGAGCGTGTTAGAGAAATGCAAGTCATGCTTCGAGGTCTATGTATTGAGGAATATATAAAGAGCATTCTAGAAACTCCGCCTATGTTGACTGGAAGACTTTCTTAAGTCATCTCAACATAGCCGGTCCCAAGCACGGGTAAAGGAGGAGAGTGTGTTAAGGTCTGGCGAACCAACTGTAAAAAAACAACCACTCTCATGGATTTGAAACCCACAAGAGATTCGTTGGGGCGTAACCCTCTTAGCGACGCGCTACATCAGAACCCGGGTGTGGTGTTAAATGGGCAAGGGCCAGGTCGTCATCCCCTTAGTGGCGCGTCGTATCGTGACTGTCACAGAACCTCCTAATTATGATGGCCCACAAGTACACGTCATTGCCATAATGACCTCTGACAGTCGTACTTATGTTCACCATAACTTAAAAGGCCTGCTTTCCTCCGAACAGGATCCAATCACAGGAGTATTGCAATATTACAACAGTTTATTCAAGATATTCAACAGAGTAAAGTAGCGGAAGTCTTACAATAACATAGGTTTACAAACCAGTTTTCAAACTTCAAACCTTATGTACATTATTACAAACTAGTAGTAGAGAAGTATCGGTAGTAACTTTATTACAACACCCAAACGAGATGCCTTGCCCAAAGGCCACACAGTCTACTCGTCGTCGCTTTCTTCAACCACGACGGTCATGCAACAAGGCTCGAAGCAGACTTGTTCATGAACCGCACCTGCAACAAGGGGTTCAACAAACCCTGAGTACGAGAGTACTCAACAAGACTTACCCGACTAAGACAAAGACTCCAAGGGCATGCTAGCTTTAGGGAATCAAGGTACGGGTAAATCAGAATCAAGATTTTCTTTTGCAGAAAAGCTTACTAAGGTAAGTCCTTATCTTCAACATTTTACTTTTACCATTGATGGTTTATTAACCAAATCTAGGTGATCCTAATCTAGATCAAAGTAATTATCATCAAAACCTTTTTCGTTCTTTCTTTCAATTCCAGTTCTTAACTACGATGTTGGTGCAAGGCCAAGACTCCTTTCTCGTAGAGTAACGACGATTCGAACCGCTTCATTTACCCAGCTGGGGATTCCTAACCACACGACATATGTAGAACCGAATCTAGCATATATCAACTCTTACCCGAATAACCCAAAACCAAAACGTGTCCATCGCCACCCGAGAGCACAGTACTCCTCGAACCCGGCCACATTCTAGCCCCGAGGGTACACGTTACTCTTGCCATCTCTCCACTCCCAGTGCGAGGTTAGACGTTCTCGTAATGGACTAGCCAAAGTAAGGCTTACCCGACATGGGCACATGGCTAGTACTAATAAAAACTCCATGACGCGAGGGCCAACAACGTACGGTCCTTAACTGATAAGGCGGAAACAATACATTGGGACTCCTCTCCCAATGCACGTTAGCAGTGGCCAAACCACCCGCCCGATCTTACAAGTTCATTCACATATTTCATTATTCATTCAGAATGCCGTCATGGCTATGTAAACATTTCATTTAAAAGCTTAACTTCTAAGCATAGCGAAGCATACTACGCATTTTCTGTAAAACAAGTATCAAGGGTAATATTGCAATAATCAAGGATGATAATACAGCAATTAGGTTATCACTCAACTCCTAATTACTTAATGCAATAAACCATAATATAAATAATAAAACATTTGTAAAATTCAAGGTAGGGTTTAAATGCACCGGGGCTTGCCTTGCTCGGACACGACGACTGACTCAGACTCGGAGACTCCAACGTCTGGTCCGGAACCCACTGACGATCGCTCTTCTCCGGAAGCTTGCTCGACGACTTCGGCTTCCTCGAAAGCGGTGACTACACGAATACATAACATGCTTTAACATGATGCTCAATGATAAACATGATGCTTGATGATAACATGCCACGGTTTACGATTCGAGTACAACTTCCCTTAACGGTACAGTCGTAAACAGAAAACCTACTAACTAGTAGCAACGAGTTTCCGCGATACCAGCTTTTAACCTAACAAGTTACTAACGAGCTCAATCATGAAATTAAAGTGCCAGAGATCACAAAAGGGTAGTGACCTAAGGACATCACTTAATCAAAAGGCACACAACACTTAAAGTTCTCAAATTAACATTTATTTTCTATTTAAAAAAAATTAGGGCACAATTAGAAATTGATCAAACTTTATCTAAACAAGTTCAAACTTTTTCTATGGGTTAACAATGATTTATAACAGTGCCATAATAAATTTCATAATTTTTGGATAAATAAATTAATTATTAAAATTACTAGAAGTTGCATTTAATCTTTATTGGAACCAATTAGTTCTACTGCATAAAGTATTCAAATTCATGATTTAATATTTTTCCTAGATAGTTTATACATTGAGAAGCTTATACAAAAAATTTCATGAATTTTGGAACTCTACACAATTTTTAATGAAATAAACAAATAATAACACTATTCATGTATTTAAGAAAAACAAAAACGAACTCGGGCCGATTTTCCTTTTTCCCGCGGTCCGGCCCAACCAGACGGCCCGCTCACGCGTCCGCGCGCGCGCTCGCGACCGGCCCAGCCGCGGCCCAGCCCAGCGCTCGCCCGCGCCCGCGTCTCTCTCTCTCGCGCTCGCTGACAAGCCGGCCCCAGCTGTCATCCCTCACCTCCCGCTCGACGGCTCGCTCCCGCGCGCTCGTGCGCTTGCCCGCGGTGGCCGGCCGACGACCGGTGACCCAATCGACAAACCGACTTCACCAACACTAACTACACTATCCCACGGTTCCATTTTGCTCGGTAGCGCTACGGTTCAGGCCCTAGTGACCCGCGAGCGACGGCGATGGCGGCACGGTGGCCGCGGAAGCAGCACGCCGGCGACTACAAAGCAGTAAAGGTTAAATTGAAGGGTCGGGAAGTAACAGTGGCTCACCGCGGTTGCAGTGAAGCCCTCGGTGGCGATGGGGAGCGGCTGGAGTGGCCTGGCCACGGGAAGGCGATGATGGCGGTGGGTTGCCGGAGTTGGGCACGGGAGCAGGCGGTGCGGAGGTTAGGGTGCGAAAACGGCGAACTCCGGTGGTCCACGAGGTGCGCGAAGATGAGGCGACTCGATTGGTGCAGCTTGCGTGATCGGAGGCGGCTTGGTGGCGGCAGCGGCGAGCGGCGGAGCTACGCGGCAGCGGTGGCGAAAACAGGGAGAAGAAAAACGATTCACGGGACGCGGCGATATATGTAGGCAGCGGTCGCGGCTACAGCGCTGCACTGCTCGCGTCGTCGCGCTGGCGTCCCCGACCGCGCGTGAAGGCCGTGGAAGGCCACGGCGGCGATCGGCCGGCGCCCATACCGGCTGGTGGCCGACGGTCATTGGCCTGACACTGTAGCTCCCCCCCCCCCCACACACACAATCTGAAATTTAAACTGGTTTTTCAAATTACTCTCAAATTTGTATAATAACTTGAAAATCTTCCAATGTATGAAATCTTCAGAATTTCAAGCTCTACAAGTTTGGTATTGAACACTTTTTCAAATTCTGCTTGGATTTTGAAATTTGAGTTTAAATTCAAAAAGGGACACATTTTTCAGATTTGGTAATTTAGAAATTACTTTTGATTTTATATTGAAACTTCAAAATCTCCAAACATCAAAGTTGTATATCTTGACCAGACCTACAACTTTGCTGTTCAAAACTTTTTCAAATTCAGCCTCCATTTTGAAATCTTAGTTTGGGGACAAAAATGAATTAAAATTGAAATTTGTTTATTTTCAAAATTGCTCCACATTTTACACTAAAACTTTGAAAACTCAAAACACCAAAGTTGTAGCCCTTGAAAAGTTCTACAAACTTGGTTTTGAACTTTTTCCCAAATTTTGCTTAGATTTTGAATTATTTTAAAAGGGGTAAAACAAGGTTTTGAAATTTAGGGTTTTTGGAGGGATTTCAAATTGGAATTTGTTTCTACTTTGATTTGTGATTACTTAGTGATCAAAACCTCACCCAAGGGCATCATTTGGACCAACATGACATGGTTGACCAAATGCCACTCTTGGTTGACCAATTTACTTTCGAAATTGTTTTACATTTCTCCCCAGATTTGAATTCGAATTCGAATCGGAAAACTCGCGACAAGTTTTGGGACTCCAATTCAAACTCAAATTTGGAGCTTCATTTTAGATGTTGTACTTGAGCTCATACCCTACATTTGACACTAGTGTGCAACACAGTCGCGCACCTCAAATTACGCAGGGCATGGACTAAGTATTTACGGTGGTATTCGAAATTAGGGTTTTCGGTTTCAGGGCACACCACAGAGTAACACATTCAACCTAATGAAGTAAACTCGTTTTAGTTGATGCATAACAATGTTAACCTAATAGGGATGCTTTGCAATGCATTATGATGACATGGCAGATTAATTAGCACTATAACACCCGGGGTGTTACAGCCCTTCCCCCTTAAAGAAATCTCGTCCCGAGATTTAAAGCCTTGAGTTAAGTAATGGAAAAGGAAACGTGTCAAGCAAACACGTCCAAGACTTGTCTACAAAACAGGTAGGGGTTTTCTGCATTACAAGGATTTTAAAAGGATAGGTTACAATTTAAAGAAGAAATTGCAACCTAGATAGAAGCAAAGAACTCCGGGAAATTCTCCAACAGATAATCTTTCGATTCCCAGGTGGCTTCCTCTTCTGAATGTTGATCCCATTGTATCTTGTACCATTTAATTGTTTTACTCCGGGTAACACGATCCTTTCGATCCAAGACTCGGACAGGATATTCAGAATATGTCAAATCAGGCTCAAGTTCAACCCCCTCTACATCAACAACTTGATCAGGCACTTGCATACACTTCTTCATTTGTGATACATGAAACACATTGTGCACGGCTGACAGTTGTTCAGGCAGCTTTAATCTATATGCCACCTTCCCACATTTTTCAATGATCTGAAAAGGACCAATATAACGTGGTGCGAGCTTGCCTTTGACTCCAAATCTATTAACTCCTTTCATGGGTGATACTTTCAGATAAACATAATCTCCCACTTTAAACATCAAAGGTCTACGCCTTTTATCGGCATAACTCTTCTGTCGAGACTGAGCAACTTTTAAATTCTTTTGTATCTGCCTAACCTTTTCTTCCGTTTTCTTCACTAGATCAACTCCACAAAACCATCTTTCTCCTGGTTCTGACCAGTTCAACGGAGTCCTGCACCTGCGGCCATACAATGCTTCAAACGGTGCCATTTTGATACTCTCTTGATAACTATTGTTGTATGAGAATTCTGCTAACGGTAAACATTCATCCCATTGATCTTGATAAGTGAGAGCACAGGATCTCAACATATCTTCCAAAATTTGATTTACTCTTTCAGTCTGTCCCCCAGTTTGTGGATGATAGGCTGTGCTATAAAGAAGTTTAGTACCCAACGACTTTTGAAACTGTCTCCAAAATTGTGACACAAATTGAGTACCCCTGTCACTAACAATTGTTTTGGGTATTCCATGTAAACTCATGATTCGAGCAACATATATTTCTGCATATTTAGATGCTCTATAGTCAACCTTCACAGGTACAAAGTGAGCTGACTTAGTCAAACGGTCCACAATGACCCAAATCGAATCAAAGCCTCTTGAGGTCTTGGGTAACCCAGTAATGAAATCCATACTAATATCTTCCCATTTCCAGGATGGAATGGGCAAGGGTTGTAACATTCCTGCCGGCTTCAAATGTTCAACTTTCACTTTACGACAAGTATCACATCTGGCAACATACTTAGCAATCTCGATTTTCATTTTGGTCCACCAAAATCTCTGTTTCAAATCTTGATACATTTTGTTACTCCCTGGATGAATAGAAAACCTTGTACTATGTGCTTCATCAAGAATGAGCTGACGTAACTCTGAAATCTTTGGGACCACTAGCCGGTTCTTAAACCACAGCACACCTGCATCATCAATATTGAAATCTATCGGTTGACCAGTTCTAACTTTTTCTTTTATATGAGCTATTCCAGAATTATTTCTCTGAGCAGACACAATCTGATCTTTGATGGTTGATTCTACTGTGACATTAGTCAACTGACCTTGTTGAATTATTTCCATATTCAACTTTTCCAGTTCATAACATAAACTGTAATCCATTGGCTTCACAGTCATACAATTGCAATGGTTCTTTCTACTGAGTGTATCAGCAACCACATTTGCTTTACCAGGGTGATACTGTACTTCCAAATCATAATCCTTTATCAATTCAAGCCACCTTCTTTGCCTCATATTCAATTCTGACTGAGTAAAGATATACTTTAAACTCTTGTGATCTGTATACATGTGGCAAGTATTACCTAACAAGTAATGACGCCAGATTTTTAATGCATGAACCACAGCTGCTAGTTCAAGATCATGTGTCGGATAATGTTCTTCATGGCGCTTCAACTGTCTCGAGGCATAAGCAATGACTCTGCCTTCTTGCATCAATACACAACCAAGGCCAATACCCGAGGCATCACAATATACATCAAATGGCTTTTCTATATCTGGTTGTGCCAAAACTGAAGCAGTTGTCAATGACTTCTTTAGAATTCTAAAAGCTTTCTCACATTCTGGAGACCATATGAACTTAGTTTGATTCTTCAAAAGCTCTGTGATTGGCTTGGCTACCTTTGAAAAGTCAGGTATGAATCGACGGTAATAACCCGCCATTCCTAGAAAACTTCGGACTTCATGAACTGAAATTGGTGGTTTCCAATTCAGAATATCTTTCACCTTGCCAGGATCTACTGCTACTCCTTCCGCTGACAACACATGGCCTAAGAATTGCACTTCTCTTAACCAAAACTCACATTTACTGAACTTGGCATACAGTTGATGATCTCTCAAACGATTCAGAACAACTCTGAGATGCTCAACATGCTCTTCTTTACTTTTGGAATATACCAGAATATCATCAATAAACACAACCACAAACTTGTCAAGCTCCGGCATGAAAACTGAGTTCATCAGATACATGAAATGTGCCGGTGCATTGGTAAGACCAAAAGACATAACTAGGTATTCATACAGCCCATATCTGGTGGTGAATGCAGTCTTTGGGATATCTTCAGGTCGAATCTTGATTTGATGGTACCCTGATCGAAGATCGATCTTTGAAAATACCTTTGCCCCCGCAAGCTGATCAAAGAGTAGATCAATGCGTGGCAACGGATATTTATTCTTAATGGTTACTTCATTCAGCGGTCGATAGTCAACACACATTCTTAAAGTCTGATCTTTCTTCTTAACAAACAGAGCTGGACATCCCCATGGTGAGGAACTGGGTCTGATAAAACCTTTGTCACGTAACTCTTGCAACTGATCCTTGAGTTCTGCCAATTCATTGGGTGGCATTCTGTAAGCTCTCCGGGATATTGGGGCAGTACCCGGTTTTAACTCAATTACAAACTCTACATCTCTGTCTGGTGGTAGACCTGGTAGATCATCTGGAAATACATCTGGAAATTCACAGACTACCGGTATATCACAAATCTCTTGTACTGAAGTTGCACATACCCTTTCAACGGTTCTCTTTGGGATAGGAAGTTGGATAAGAAGATGAGATTTGTTATCTGGCAGGTTCAACCTTATAGTTCGGTGCAGTGCATCTATAAGGGCTCCTCTTTGGTACATCCAATTCATACCCAGGATTACATCTATATCCTGTTTCTGTAATATTATCATTGAGGTAGGGAATATATGCCCACCTAACTCTATAGGTACGTCACGTACCATCTCCTTAGTACACAGTCATCCCCCGGGCGACTGGATAAAGAAATCCTCTGGCGTTCCCATAATTGGAATGTCATGCTTAACAACAAAGGTGCGATTTATGAATGTATGCGATGCACCTGAATCAAATAACAGTACTGCTGGATGATTAGCAACAGAGAACATACCCATCATAACAGGTTCTCCCTCTGGGATTGCACTTGCTTGAGTATAGAATACACGTCCGGTCTTCTTCTTCTCACCCTTACCCTTCTGAACATTCAGATTATTGTTCTTGCTCTGAGGTTGTTGCTGTTGTGGTACAGGAGCTCTGGGATAGTTGGGATTGTACTGCCTTGGATACAGGCAGTCCTTTGAAAAGTGGCCTGGCTTTCCACAATTGTAGCAGGGAAAGTTATGGGTGGCTGGAGTCTGGTTTCGAATACCAGGGGCATTCGGCTGTTGTGTAAACTGCGGAGTTGCGGCAGGACGATAAAACGTCTGCGGCTGAGCTTGGTATTGCGGTGGACGATAGGTTGGGCGGAAATGATTCTGAGGGTGGTAAATCAACTTCTGGCGCTTCTTAATGCCGCCAGACGGGCTTGAAAACACTGGCTTCTTTTTCTTCGACTCTTTGTGCAGTCGGGACTTCTCTTCTGACGCAATAGCCACGTTGACTATCTCATGGTATGTAGCATTGTAACAGGTGACCAATGCTTCCTGGATTCTGGTACTCAAACCTCTCATGAAACAGCTTTTCTTCTTCGCATCGGTGTTCACATATTCCGCTGCATACTGGGACAAATGATTAAATTTACCCACGTACTGCAGAACTGTCTGGTTCCCTTGCTTCAGCGAGAGAAACTCCTCTAGCTTCATGGCCATGACACCATCTGGGATATAATGTGCTCTGAAGGCTTCACGAAACTCCTGCCAAGTGACACGGTGGCCAGCAGGCCGTGCGGCGACCAGATTCGCCCACCACGCCCCTGCGGCACCCCTAAGCTGCTGCGCTGCAAACACGGGCTTCTGGTGCTCTGTGCACTGTAACAGTTCAAACTTCTGTTCCATGGTACGGAGCCAGTCATCCGCCTCTAGCGGCTCATCTGCCTTTGAGAATACTGGTGGACGGGTATCGGTGAAATCCACATAGGTGGTTTCCCCTCCATTGTTACGGCCTCGACGACCCTGATTTCCATTCTGATTCTGATTCTGAGCCAACAGTGTAGTGGCATTAACCAAAGCGGCAATAGCCTCTGCCAAGGTGGGTGGAAACGGTGGGGGATTCGGAGTATTGTCCCAATCCTGGGAAGTTCCAGTACCGTCCATCTGTTGTACACAAACCATATTTATTTACATCGCTTCATTGAATTAAAAAGCAGTTAATACAGAACTTGCATACACATACAAACTTATCTTACATTATTTCATTACAAACTTGCTCGCAAGCAAGAAACTACCCACTAAGGTTCTTAGAAAGCAGGAAAGACTACTATATTACATAGCTATCCATGTCAACACTTCACTCCTCATCATCATCGCTGATCACGATCACTCCATTTTCAACCTCTGGAGCACTCGCACCAGTAACATGACTTGCATCATCCCCACTTTCCATCATGGGTTCATCTTCATCATTGTCCTCTACACCAGGAACAATCACGGCACCAACATCATCTTCCACTGCCTGGGGCTGATGATTGGGATTCATCAGATCATTTAGCCTATGGACTTCCTCATGCAGAACAGTATTGTACTGCTCCAGGTGTGTCACATAAAGCTCCAGCTCACGAACACGAGCTCTGGCTTCTGTCTCCTTTTCCAGAGACTCATTCTGGAACTGTTTCCAAAAACGCATATTGCGCTTCAGTCGCTCCACTTCTGATGTAAGCCTTGCAACCTCTGATTCCGAATCCGGGTTCGGATTACGGCTACTGCTTGCTCCATCAACTCTGGTGGCCATCTGATGACGCGGCACTCCTTGCGGACCCGTTTTCTTGCGAGGAGTTGTCTTCACACGTGCCATCCTAAAGCAAGATAGAATTAGGACGATGAGAACAGATAGGGGGATCTGAAGGTTAGCATGAATAGGATTGAACCTTACTTAACCCAAACCACTTTAAAAGGGAAGGTAACTTAAGCAGGTTAATTAAACATGATGCATGCATCGCACTTACGATCTAACAGAAAGATTAAGTAACACATGCAAACTTTATAACATAGGGCACTATACAAGATACTTCACTACGAAGCTTTCAAATATGGGCTAAGGAAACTATAGAATAGATTAAGATAAGCAAAAGCAATTTGGACCCAAAATATCAATATTAAGTTTATTTGACCCAAAACGTTTTGAAGTTTTGCAAAGTAATACTACAATAACTCGAGTGATTATGCTCTGGTACCAGCTGTCACAGAACCTCCTAATTATGATGGCCCACAAGTACACGTCATTGCCATAATGACCTCTGACAGTCGTACTTATGTTCACCATAACTTAAAAGGCCTGCTTTCCTCCGAACAGGATCCAATCACAGGAGTATTGCAATATTACAACAGTTTATTCAAGATATTCAACAGAGTAAAGTAGCGGAAGTCTTACAATAACATAGGTTTACAAACCAGTTTTCAAACTTTAAACCTTATGTACATTATTACAAACTAGTAGTAGAGAAGTATCGGTAGTAACTTTATTACAACACCCAAACGAGATGCCTTGCCCAAAGGCCACACAGTCTACTCGTCGTCGCTTTCTTCAACCACGACGGTCATGCAACAAGGCTCGAAGCAGACTTGTTCATGAACCGCACCTGCAACAAGGGGTTCAACAAACCCTGAGTACGAGAGTACTCAACAAGACTTACCCGACTAAGACAAAGACTCCAAGGGCATGCTAGCTTTAGGGAATCAAGGTACGGGTAAATCAGAATCAAGATTTTCTTTTGCAGAAAAGCTTACTAAGGTAAGTCCTTATCTTCAACATTTTACTTTTACCATTGATGGTTTATTAACCAAATCTAGGTGATCCTAATCTAGATCAAAGTAATTATCATCAAAACCTTTTTCGTTCTTTCTTTCAATTCCAGTTCTTAACTACGATGTTGGTGCAAGGCCAAGACTCCTTTCTCGTAGAGTAACGACGATTCGAACCGCTTCATTTACCCAGCTGGGGATTCCTAACCACACGACATATGTAGAACCGAATCTAGCATATATCAACTCTTACCCGAATAACCCAAAACCAGAACGTGTCCATCGCCACCCGAGAGCACAGTACTCCTCGAACCCGGCCACATTCTAGCCCCGAGGGTACACGTTACTCTCGCCATCTCTCCACTCCCAGTGCGAGGTTAGACGTTCTCGTAATGGACTAGCCAAAGTAAGGCTTACCCGACATGGGCACATGGCTAGTACTAATAAAAACTCCATGACGCGAGGGCCAACAACGTACGGTCCTTAACTGATAAGGCGGAAACAATACATTGGGACTCCTCTCCCAATGCACGTTAGCAGTGGCCAAACCACCCGCCCGATCTTACAAGTTCATTCACATATTTCATTATTCATTCAGAATGCCGTCATGGCTATGTAAACATTTCATTTAAAAGCTTAACTTCTAAGCATAGCGAAGCATACTACGCATTTTCTGTAAAACAAGTATCAAGGGTAATATTGCAATAATCAAGGATGATAATGCAGCAATTAGGTTATCACTCAACTCCTAATTACTTAATGCAATAAACCATAATATAAATAATAAAACATTTGTAAAATTCAAGGTAGGGTTTAAATGCACCGGGGCTTGCCTTGCTCGGACACGACGACTGACTCAGACTCGGAGACTCCAACGTCTGGTCCGGAACCCACTGACGATCGCTCTTCTCCGGAAGCTTGCTCGACGACTTCGGCTTCCTCGAAAGCGGTGACTACACGAATACATAACATGCTTTAACATGATGCTCAATGATAAACATGATGCTTGATGATAACATGCCACGGTTTACGATTCGAGTACAACTTCCCTTAACGGTACAGTCGTAAACAGAAAACCTACTAACTAGTAGCAACGAGTTTCCGCGATACCAGCTTTTAACCTAACAAGTTACTAACGAGCTCAATCATGAAATTAAAGTGCCAGAGATCACAAAAGGGTAGTGACCTAAGGACATCACTTAATCAAAAGGCACACAACACTTAAAGTTCTCAAATTAACATTTATTTTCTATTTAAAAAAAATTAGGGCACAATTAGAAATTGATCAAACTTTATCTAAACAAGTTCAAACTTTTTCTATGGGTTAACAATGATTTATAACAGTGCCATAATAAATTTCATAATTTTTGGATAAATAAATTAATTATTAAAATTACTGGAAGTTGCATTTAATCTTTATTGGAACCAATTAGTTCTACTGCATAAAGTATTCAAATTCATGATTTAATATTTTTCCTAGATAGTTTATACATTGAGAAGCTTATACAAAAATTTTCATGAATTTTGGAACTCTACACAATTTTTAATGAAATAAACAAATAATAACACTATTCATGTATTTGAAAAAGAAAAACAAAAACGAACTCGGGCCAATTTTCCTTTTTCCCGCGGTCCGGCCCAACCAGACGGCCCGCTCACGCGTCCGCGCGCGCGCTCGCGACCGGCCCAGCCGCGGCCCAGCCCAGCGCTCGCCCGCGCCCGCGTCTCTCTCTCTCGCGCTCGCTGACAAGCCGGCCCCAGCTGTCATCCCTCACCTCCCGCTCGACGGCTCGCTCCCGCGCGCTCGTGCGCTTGCCCGCGGTGGCCGGCCGACGACCGGTGACCCAATCGACAAACCGACTTCACCAACACTAACTACACTATCCCACGGTTCCATTTTGCTCGGTAGCGCTACGGTTCAGGCCCTAGTGACCCGCGAGCGACGGCGATGGCGGCACGGTGGCCGCGGAAGCAGCACGCCGGCGACTACAAAGCAGTAAAGGTTAAATTGAAGGGTCGGGAAGTAACAGTGGCTCACCGCGGTTGCAGTGAAGCCCTCGGTGGCGATGGGGAGCGGCTGGAGTGGCCTGGCCACGGGAAGGCGATGATGGCGGTGGGTTGCCGGAGTTGGGCACGGGAGCAGGCGGTGCGGAGGTTAGGGTGCGAAAACGGCGAACTCCGGTGGTCCACGAGGTGCACGAAGATGAGGCGACTCGATTGGTGCAGCTTGCGTGATCGGAGGCGGCTTGGTGGCGGCAGCGGCGAGCGGCGGAGCTGCGCGGCAGCGGTGGCGAAAACAGGGAGAAGAAAAACGATTCACGGGACGCGGCGATATATGTAGGCAGCGGTCGCGGCTACAGCGCTGCACTGCTCGCGTCGTCGCGCTGGCGTCCCCGACCGCACGCGAAGGCCGTGGAAGGCCACGGCGGCGATCGGCCGGCGCCCATACCGGCCGGTGGCCGACGGTCATTGGCCTGACACTGTAGCTCCCCCCCCCCCACAATCTGAAATTTAAACTGGTTTTTCAAATTACTCTCAAATTTGTAAAATAACTTGAAAATCTTCCAATGTATGAAATCTTCAGAATTTCAAGCTCTACAAGTTTGGTATTGAACACTTTTTCAAATTCTGCTTGGATTTTGAAATTTGAGTTTAAATTCAAAAAGGGACACATTTTTCAGATTTGGTAATTTAGAAATTACTTTTGATTTTATATTGAAACTTCAAAATCTCCAAACATCAAAGTTGTATATCTTGACCAGACCTACAACTTTGCTGTTCAAAACTTTTTCAAATTCAGCCTCCATTTTGAAATCTTAGTTTGGGGACAAAAATGAATTAAAATTGAAATTTGTTTATTTTCAAAATTGCTCCACATTTTACACTAAAACTTTGAAAACTCAAAACACCAAAGTTGTAGCCCTTGAAAAGTTCTACAAACTTGGTTTTGAATTTTTTCCCAAATTTTGCTTAGATTTTGAATTATTTCAAAAGGGGTAAAACAAGGTTTTGAAATTTAGGGTTTTTGGAGGGATTTCAAATTGGAATTTGTTTCTACTTTGATTTGTGATTACTTAGTGATCAAAACCTCACCCAAGGGCATCATTTGGACCAACATGACATGGTTGACCAAATGCCACTCTTGGTTGACCAATTTACTTTCGAAATTGTTTTACATTTCTCCCCAGATTTGAATTCGAATTCGAATCGGAAAACTCGCGACAAGTTTTGGGACTCCAATTCAAACTCAAATTTGGAGCTTCATTTTAGATGTTGTACTTGAGCTCATACCCTACATTTGACACTAGTGTGCAACACAGTCGCGCACCTCAAATTACGCAGGGCATGGACTAAGTATTTACGGTGGTATTCGAAATTAGGGTTTTCGGTTTCAGGGCACACCACAGAGTAACACATTCAACCTAATGAAGTAAACTCGTTTTAGTTTATGCATAACAATGTTAACCTAATAGGGATGCTTTGCAATGCATTATGATGACATGGCAGATTAATTAGCACTATAACACCCGGGGTGTTACAGTGACCCGGGTACGATGAAAAATGAGCAAGGGTCGGGCCGTCGCAACCTTAGTGGCGCGCTACATCTACGCCCGGGTGTAGTGAAAAATGAGCAAGGGTCTTCGTACTTTCCTCGACGGGTGCGAAGGGTAAGGAAGCTAGCCGAGCCAACTAGGATTCGTCTAGGTAGCTGGAACGTAGAGTCCCTAACGGGTAAGCTAAGAGAGCTAGTCGATGCAGCAATTAGAAGGCGTGTAAATATTCTATGCGTTCAGGAGACTAAATGGAAGGGACAGAAGGCGAAGGAGGTGGAGGATACTGGCTTCAAACTTTGGTACACGGGAACAACATCGGGTAGGAATGGTGTAGGCATCTTGATCGATAGGAGCCTTAAGGATGGAGTCGTTGATGTTAGGAGGCAAGGCGACCGGATTATCTTGGTCAAGCTGGTAGTTGGAGATTTGGCTCTGAATGTGATCAGTGCCTATGCCCCTCAGGTAGGTCTTAGCGAGGACACCAAGAGGCAGTTTTGGGAAGATCTTGATAGCATGGTTAGTACCGTGCCTATCAGCGAGAAACTCTTTATAGGAGGAGACCTCAACGGCCATGTTGGTGCGACTAATGTAGGTTTTGAGCGGGTGCACGGGGGGTTCGGGTATGGTAGTAGAAATCAAGAGGGGGAGGATGTTTTGAACTTCGCGCTGGCCTATGACTTATTGATAGCGAACACCCTCTTTAGGAAGAGGGAATCTCATCTAATAACCTTTCGTAGTGGACAACACTCGAGCCAGATCGACTTTATCCTTGCAAGGAGGGAGGATAGACGTGCTTGCTTTGATTGTAAGGTGTTACCTGGGGAGTGTGTTGTCCCTCAACATAAGCTTGTGGTGGCGGACTTTCGCTTTCAGGTACGTGTCCATCGGGACAAACAGGCCAAGATTGCGAGAACGAAGTGGTGGAAGCTTAAAGGGGAAGCAGCGCAAACGTTTAAGGAGAGGATGCTAGACGAGGGGCCTTGGGAAGAAGGAGAAGATGTCGATGACATGTGGCTAAAGATGGCAACATGTGTCCGGAAGGTGGCTTCGGAAGTGTTTGGCGTGAGTAGAGGAGACAAACGGGAAGCGAAAGACACATGGTGGTGGAATGACGAGGTGCAAAGGGCTATTAGGGAGAAGAAGGAGTGTTTCAAGCGTCTCCACCATGACAAGAGTGCAGCCAACATCGAGGGCTATAAAATAGCGAAGAGGGTTGCAAAGCGAGCTGTGAGTGTAGCAAAAGGTCAGACGTATGATAGCCTTTATCAGCGGCTAGGCACGAAGGAAGGGGAGAAGGACATTTATAGGATGGCTAGAATCCGCGAGAGGAAGACAAGAGACATCAACCAAATAAAATGCATCAAGGATGGGACAGATCGATTTCTGGTGAAGGATGAGGAGATCAAGGACAGATAGAGAGAGTACTTCGACAAGCTGTTTAATGGGGAGAATGAGGGTCCTACCCTTGAGTTGGACGACTCATTTGACGATACCAACAGACGCTTTGTGAGGAGAATTCAGGAGGCAGAGATCGGAGAGGCTTTGAAGAGGATGAAGGGAGGTAAAGCGATGGGCCCTGATGGTATCCCCATTGAGGTGTGGAGATACCTAGGCGCCAGAGCGATAGTATGGTTAACTAAGCTTTTTAACCTTATTTTTCGGTCTAACAAGATGCCTGAAGAATAGAGGAGAAGTATATTAGTACCTATCTTCAAGAACAAGGGAGATGTTCAAAGTTATACTAACTACCGTGGGATTAAGTTGATGAGCCATACGATGAAGCTCTGGGAGAGGGTTATCGAGCATCGCCTAAGGAGAGTGACACATGTGACCCAAAATCAGTTTGGGTTCATGCCTGGTAGGTCGACCATGGAGGCGATTTTCTTATTACGACAATTGATGGAGAGATATAGGGAGCAGAAGAAGGACTTGCATATGGTCTTTATTGACCTCGAGAAGGCATATGACAAAGTACCGAGAAATGTCATGTGGTGGGCCTTGGAAAAGCACAAAGTCCCAACTAAGTATGTTACCCTTATCAAGGATATGTACAGGGATGTGGTGACGTTTGTCCGAACATGTGATGGCGACACCAGTGACTTTCCAATTAAAAAAGGACTGCATCAGGGGTCAGCTTTGAGCCCTTATTTATTTGCTTTGGTGATGGATGAGGTCACAAGGGACATACAAGGTGATATCCCTTGGTGTATGCTCTTTGCTGATGATGTGGTGCTAGTTGACGACAGTAGGGTAGGGGGTTAATAGGAAGTTAGAACTATGGAGGCACACGTTAGAGTCGAAAGGGTTCAGACTTAGTAGGACTAAGACCGAGTACATGAGGTGCGATTTCAGCGCGAGTAGGCATGAGGAGGGAGACGTTAGCCTCGATGGGCAAGTGGTGGCCAAGAAGGATACTTTTCGGTATTTAGGGTCGATGCTACAAAAGGATGGAGACATTGATGAAGATGTCAGGCATAGAATTTCAGCCGGCTGGTTGAAATGGCGTCAAGCTTCTGGCGTCCTCTGTGACAAAAGGGTGCCTCAGAAGCTGAAAGGTAAGTTCTATAGGACGGCGATTCGTCCGGCGATGTTATACGGTGCTGAGTGTTGGCCTACAAAAAGGCGACATGTCCAGCAATTGAGTATAGCAGAGATGCGTATGTTGCGTTGGTGTTGTAGGCACACAAGGAGGGATAGAGTCCGGAACGATGATATTCGGGATAGGGTTGGGGTGGCACCAATTGAGGAGAAATTGATTCAACATCGGTTGAGATGGTTTGGACATGTCCAACGGAGGCCTCCTGAGGCGCCGGTGCGTAGTGGAGTTCTAAAGCGGGCCGATAATGTAAAGAGCGGTAGAGGTCGACCTAAAGTAACCTGGGACGAGTCCGTTAAGAGAGATCTTAAGGAGTGGAATATCTCTAAGGATTTAGCTATGGACAGGAGCGCTTGGAGAATGGCAATCAACGTGCCTGAATCGTGACCTCTTTTTCTCTTGTGCCCTTTATGTCCCTTTATGTGTCTCCCTGTTTCTCGTCTCTTTTGGGTTTCATCTCTAGCCTACCCCAACTTGCTTGGGACAAAAGGCTATGTTGTTGTTGTTGATGTATAAAGAGCATTCCAGAAGAATACCGGAAAAAGAAAACACTATGATATACGGAATGAGCTGATGCGTGGTTTTTATGATTGGAGGACACCCTATATCGAGCCAAGACAAGACGAGGAATTCTGGATGCTTTCTGGTGAACTGTGGATACCATATCTGAGGGAAGGATTGTTCAAGTAACTGTTTGCAATATACAAGAGAACAAAATAATTTGTATGTTTGATTCTGGTTTGAAAGCCATACTTATGGCAAACGACTATTCTGATGAGGGTTTTGAGTTTTGACCCAGAATCATCGCATTTACATGAAGGTGATGTATTAACTGGCAAAATCCAGAATGTGGATAAAAATGGGTTCATGGTTCACCTAACCTGCAAGGCTAGTGAAATGAGGAGAATACCATTCTCCAGAGGTGATCAGGATCCTTACTATCATGAACAAGACATGACCTTACGGACTGCAAAAGATAAGGCTCGGAAGCGAAAGGAACTTGCAAAGAAGCATTTCCAGCCTCGGATGATTGTTGATCCCCACTTTAAGAACCTGACAGCAGAAGAAGCTATGCAGGTTTCCTGCCTTGTTAAACTCAGCAATCCACTCTGCTTCTCTTCTGTTGTGCTATGCCTGTCTTATCTAAACTCTTTTCTTGAAACAGTTTTTATCAGATAAAGAGCCTGGTGAAAAGGTGATCCGAGCAAGTTCTAGGGGACCATCATTTTTCACTCTTACCCTAAAAATTGCCGATGGTATTTATGCACACAAGGAGATATCTGAAGATGGAAAGGATCACAAGGATATCATGCTTCCCCTGGGAAAAACACTAACAGTTAACAATGAAACTTTTGAAGACCTCGATGAGGTTGGTGCACCTGATATATACACTCCCCTGTCTTCTCATTTCTTTTGTCCGCTTCAGTTCTCCCCGTTTATTTCTTTGGGATAACATTTTGCTGCATAACTGGGCCTTCCTCTTACGACCCTAATTTTCATATAATATACAGGTTATTGATAGATTTGTGGACCCGTTGGTAGGACACCTCAAAAGCATGCTCTCTTACCGTAAATTCAGGATGGGGTTGCAAAATGAGGTTGATGAAATGTTAAGGGCAGAGAAGGCAGAGAATCCCATGAGAATAGCATATAGTTTTGGCATATCTCACGAACATCCTGGAACCTTTATATTGTCATATATTAGGGGTACGAATCCACATCAGGATTATACCCAATGGGCTTTAGGTTTAGGAAGAGAGTTTCACAACATTAACCGCCTTGTGTCCTATTTCCAGAAGAATATTGACAAACCACCACCTGATGCTGCACCATCAATACAAAATGCTGCTGCTGTGGTGCCTATGAAAAACTCAGCTTGCGGTTCTGGTGGTGATGCTGGTGATGCAAATGATGGTTGGTGGAGAGATGATAATTATAGGGATAGATCTTTATCTGGAACTGGAAGATCAGATCAGCTATTAATGAGCTTATGATGTTGATCAAGTTTATATGCATTTTTGGATATGGTAATCTTTGCGATGCTTTGCATGGATTAGAATAATAATACTTTCACCCAGTAGAGCATTATTATTATTCTCATGATTAGCTAGTGTCCATTGAATGTAGTGTTGGCATACTTGTGGTGATCCCCATGGCACTTTGTGCTTTGCGAGTTAAAAGCGATATCTGTAATAGAAGTGATATTCATCTGGTTTTATTTGTTGTATGAGTCTGAAATAATTCTTTCTTGTGTTTGTCTTTCAGTTTTCTGTTAGTAGTTTGCTTCTCAGACTGTCAACATGTTGCTATGATTTTTACTAATATCTAGTCATCTGAGTTTGATATAGCTGGTAACCAGATTTACCACTGTTTTGTCTGACATTTGTTTGTGGTTTGACTAGTTACATTTGCTGAGACTTTAGAAGATCCTTTGAAATATGTGAGCATTATTTTTATGTCCTCGTTTTCTCTGAAATAGGAGGGAGGTTTGATTCAAGGAACAGCTCTGGTGGTCACGGACAAGGACGTGGGCGTGGTCAAGGTAACTTTGGCAATGAAGATGGTGGTGGTGGCAACAGTGGAGGATGGACCAGTAACATTGGCAGCAGCCGAGGCGGTCTGGGTACAGGCGGCAATAGTGGCTCCTCCTGGGGTGGTGTTGGTACTGGCGGAGGATCTGGAGGCATGAATGCTGCTGGATAGGGTGAAGCTGGCGGTGACAGCAACCATAGCACTGGTTGCGGTGGAGGCGGCTGGGGATCAGCTGCAAGTCCTGCTGATGTTGCTGGTGTGGGGTGGGCAGCGCCAAAAAGGTCGTGGTGGCGTTTGTGTACATATTGATACTGTTGGGATGGGATAAAACCGCCACTTATCTGTGATGCTAGCCTTGTAGTTGTAGCTGCTGAATGCTGATGTTGCATCTTTGCTCCTCTGGCCCCGTTGTGAAACTTTTCGGCTTTTTTAGGGCTTATTTGATGTCCGTCCGTTGTGCTCGAGCGGTCCTGGCTGCCTGCATCTTGCATGCATTCTGGCATCTGTAGCATCGTGTGAACCGTGGGCTGATCACACCAGCAAGTGAGCAGCCTAGTGCCCTACATGCCAAGTTCCACACTTATCGCGCGATAATGAATTGGTTGGACCAGATTGTTACCAGTGCTAGGTCCTAACCTCCCATTCTCCCAGAGGTGTCCACACTCTTGACCCTTGAGAGGCCGTTGAGTGGGGAATGTTTTGCAATTTTTCTGTGATTCTTAGGCAAGCAGTGTGGCATCAAACAATCTAACTTTTTTGCAAGAGTATTTAGCTACACCATGGACAACATACATGGTAGGCACGCCCCGTGTACATATCACTGTGTAAAGTGCTAAATAGCTTAAGAAGTTACTCCATATACAAGCACATACATTCACCCAAGGATACGCTGTTCACTGGTACTACCAATTTTACATTTTCTAGCAATCTTTCAGAAATATAATATAACGCCGTAGGGGTCAAACGACATGCACATGGTTGAAGCGCAGCATATGTACATCCTTGTGCCCTTCCATAAGAAAATGCAAAAATAAATAAATAAATAAATAAGTAAAATCCCTAGATGGAGAATCCTGAAACTATGATGTTTCAGTGCTGATTGACACTCTGAGTTTTACAGGGCAAGAGCAGCCTGCGATGGTCATTGCAAGTTTCACATTCACTGCAGATGTTGACATGGTGTGTGTTATAAGCAAGCTAAAATATTCCATAAATAGGTCCTAAAATGCTGATCAACTTTGACCTAAGTAGAAGATGAATGGAAGCCTTCCAGTGATGGCAGAGCACAGCATGCTAGCTTTACATGTTGCAGCCTTCTTGCACGTAGTATTCGTGTGGCAGACACTATTTTGGTGCTAAATTTTTGACAAAACTCCGTGTCTCGTCGCACTAAAATCCATGCTATTTCAATATTGTTAATATTCAGGACGGAGCAAGAGGAAAAGCAAAAATTGACAACGCATCTTCGAGCACTCCAACAGCAGAGATCCCATCAGGCCAATCCGTCAACCTCTAATAGCATCCTGTGACATGGTACCGCTTGAGATGTAAAAGTTGATAAAGTCCATGTACCTTGTTATGCGCTTTGCTCGCCTGGCAACTGGCGTAAGACTTTTTTTTTACACAAACTGGCGTAAGACTTGAGGGTAGTAGAGACAATGCAGGCTAATAGAAACGTTGGTAGTGAGCCACGTAGCTAGAGAAGCTAAAAGAAGAGTGCTTTCTAAAAGAAGAGTGCTTTTTGCCAACTCCAATCTCTCTCTCTTGGAGAGATTCCGCGATGTCCAGAACTCCGGATCTGTCAAGTGTCAATAGGTCTAAGCATTTGGCTCGGGCCTTGTTTAGTTACTCAAAAAGAAGATTCTCCGTCATATTAAATTTGCGGTACATACATGAAGTACTAAATGTAGACGAAATCAAAAGCTAATTACATAGTTTGGTTGTACTTTGCAAAACGAATGTTTTGAGCCTAATTAGTCAATGATTGGACAATTATTACCAAATACAAACAAATGCTACAGTACCTAAACATGGCCTTGGCAATGCGTGTTTCAATTGGACTTTTCACCTTGTCATTTGTCAAAGCAAAGCATATTACCTCTGCAAGGTACTCTGCAGTCACTGGCCCACTGCTCAGTTATTTCGACAGTGACGGTAACGCGGACGACCGTCTATTGCGTTACAAAGCCACGTACAGTCTCTAAATTTGTTAAAGGGGTCTCACTTAGGCTCATAAATTTAATATAAATTTAGGGATCTCTAGTATGGTCCATAAATTGACTTACGGTGCATCATTTAATAAATTTAAGGATGTACGATCTATCACTTAACATGTTTAGATTAAAAAAATCGGTAATGCTCCGGACGCTTTACTCCGCTCGCTCCCGCATCCGGTTCCTTGCTTCTTGCTCCCTATAGCTGACTACAAAATAACCTATTCTGTAGCCACTTTGAGTTACGATAATTGGTATGCTAATTTACGAGATTATAGTAACTCCTTACTATGTGATTTACTATAATATTATGGTAAATATCCTCATGTGTTATAGTAATTCAACTATCGTAAATATATACTGACATTATCATAAATTAGTATATAAAATTATCGTAAATAGAGGTGGCTACAAAATAACTTATTTTGTAGCTAGCTATAGAATATACTCTCCATATATATATATATATATATATATATATATATATATATATATATATATAAAAGTAAAGCTCTGGCTTAGAACAAGTCATATATATATATATATATATATATATATATATATATATATATATATATATAAGTAAATCTCTGGCTTAGAACAAGTCAGATAGACTTTATTTGTGAACAGAAGAAAATACTCCCTTCATATCTAAATAAATCAATCTCTAGAGTTAGAGTTTGACTGTATTCATAGAAAAAATACAAATATTTGTGATACCAAATAAATGTATTATGAAAATATGTTTATGATGTATCTAATGATCTAATTAGGTGATCAGACATAAAAAAGTTTGACTTTAGATAATTGTAGGAATTGATTTATTTAGGGACAAAAGGAGTAGTAAATATTCCCCCTTGTTCTAAATTATAAGACGTTATGACTTTTTCAAGTTGCTAGATATATAGTAAAGTAGTTAATGTACTTAGGAAAGTCAAAATGTCTTATAATTTAGAATAGGAGACGTATTATATTAGAAAATCTATTTTTTTAGAAAGGACGACAAAAGTTTTGCAGTGATTTTATATTAGAAGAAGAAAATCTATTCAGTTATTGAAAATAATCTCTTCTGATAGAATAAATATCTATAAATACTCTTAAAAGTGGTGCAGCAAAAGAAAAGAAATTATAAAACAGATGGAACAGAAAGATGTGTGCTAGTTTCTCATTTCCTCTCTCTTGTCCTTTTTTAAGAAAAAAAAAGAAAAGGAATTGAAGCTTGGTGATGTTTTTTTATTCCTCAGGTCTAGGGTACAAGTTGCAGTATCTGAACGTAAGTCCCAACACAACACACACCACACCCTACACACCTCCTAGAGCGCACGCTAGACCTAGAACCGATACCAATACACGTCTACGAGATACTCACGAAGACTCTAACTTCGCTAGCGACGTCGCCTTCCTTATGCATAGCCGCCTGAGGATTTCGGGGATATAACCCCGGTAAGGGATAGAGGTTGAGCGACCCACGCGCTCTTGCCACCGCGCTAACGCGCGGTCCTCAGCTCGGTGATGTTTTGTGGTCATGGATGACGCAGACGAAGCTCACAGAACAAGCCAGGGAGACAGGAGGAGGCAAATTTTCAGCAGCCAAGCAAAGCAACCACTGACCCGGTGACCCCTATATCTACCTCGCATAATGGCATGGCCTTCCATCTGGCATCTGCTGATCTGCGTCAGTCCAATTCTCATCCAGTAGTACCTGCCGGCTGCCGCGAGCTCGAATTGGCGGCCGCCATGGCCGGGGCGCCGGACCAGCAGCAGCCGCCTGCAGGGGCAGGGTCTTCCTCGCCGTCTTCTCGCCTCCGCGTCCACGACACCACCCTCGTGCCGGCGTCTCCGTCACCGCCGGAGACCTCGCTCCCGCTCACCTTCTTCGACGTCATCTGGCTGCTCTCCCCGCCCGTCGAGCGCCTCTTCCTCTACCGCCTCGCCCCCGACGCTGACGTCGCCGCCATCATCTCCAACCTCCGGAACTCGTTGCACCAGGCCGTCCGCGCCTTCTACCCGCTCGCCGGCCGCGTCCGTCTCACCCCCGGCACGTCCAACCGCTACGAGCTGTACTACCGCCCGGGTGACGCCGTCACCTTCACGGTCGCCGAGTGCGACGACGACGACGCGGACGCGGACGCGCACTTCGACGCCCTCGTCACCGACGAGCCCCGGGAGGTTTCCAAGATCGCCACGCTCGTGCCGCCGCTGCCTGGGGGCGGCAGGCTGTTTGCCGTTCAGGTCACGCTCCTTCCCGCGCGCCGCGGCCTCGCCATCGGCGTCACCGTGCACCACGCCGCCTGCGACGGCTCGGGCTCCACGCACTTCCTGCACACCTGGGCGGCAGCCTGCAGAGGCGGTGCCGAACCGCCTCCGCCGCCTCCTGTGATCGACCGGACTCTCCTCGCCGCCCCAAGGCGCCTGTACGACATCTTCGTCCAAACGGCGCCGAGCACGGAAGAGTATGAGATGGCCGAGATGTCCGCCGACCAGCTCTTCGCCACGTTCGCGCTGTCCAAGGACGACCTGAAGCGCATCAAAGACGTCGTGGCCGACGAGGCCGCGAGGCGCGGCGTCGCGCCGCCTCGGTGCTCCTCTCTCGTTGCCACCTTCGGCTTCGTCTGGTCGTGCTACCAGCGAACCAAGGAGAGCAGCAGCGGCGGCGCCGGAGAGGGCCCGATGGCCTACATGGCCTTCCCCGTCGACCACCGCTCGCGGATGAAGCCTCCCCTGCCGGACAAGTACCTGGGCAACTGCGTCGGCCCAGCGTTCGCGCTGGCACCAACGGGCGAGCTGGCCGCGGCCGGCGCAGGCGGGCTCTTCAGCGCGTGCGCCGCCGTCGCCTCCTCCATCGACGAAGCTGTACGCGACATCGGGACGTCGAGCATGGATGCGTGGATGGACCGCATCAGGGAGGTAATCCCGCTGGGTGTACTGACCGTGGCTGGCTCGCCGAGGTTCCGCGTCTACGACCTGGACTTCGGATTCGGCCGGCCGGCGAAGGTGGACGTCGTGTCTGTGGCGAGGACCGGCGCAGTGGCGGTGGCGGAGAGCCGGGGTGGCGACGGCGGGATAGAGGTGGGGGTCTCTCTGCGGCCGGCTGCCATGGAGAGGTACAGGAAGTGCTTCGCGGATGCTGTCGCGTGGCTCCACCAGAAGAAATGAGAGCGACAACTCAATCTAAATCTACAGAAACGGGTCATTTACGGAATCTATCGTGTGAAAAATTAGCTTTCCCTCACTTCCAAATTATCGACGTTTCTAGCTTTCCTACTGTATAAACTTTTGTTATTCACTTAGATATACACTATATCGAGATATATTGTAAAAAATAATTATATATCTAATAGAAATATTAAAGCGTCTTATGATTTAGAGCAGAGAGAGTAAAACAATTGTCATTGCAAAATAATTAGTTTTATAAAGTAACTAGTACATGATATTTGTTCATGCACAAGAGTTGTATAAATATGTTGGTTTTTAGTGCTTTCCCCGTACTAAATTGTAAGCCGTTTTGTTTTTTCTAAATTTATGGTTTTTACTATGTATTTACATACCATGTATATCTAGATGCATAATAAAATCTATGAATTTAGAAAAGCCAAAATGACTCACAATTTAGAGGAAGTACATTAAAGTAAAGCGAGTGGTGTTGTATGGACTGATTCTGAATCAATTTATGGACTTTGTCTCGTACATGGTTGGTTGTTCATATACAGTCATTACTTAATGCGCGGAATATGGTCGGAGATGGACTCGAATTAGATTTGAGTTATTGGAGAATTGTGATCTTATAAGACAAGAACAGAGAATTTATCTATACACGAGTTTATCTGAGACTCGATCGCTTGTTTGATCGGGGGTGCTTACTATGATAACTTACGTGATGAATGATATAGGCATACCTGGCAGTTTTGATATAGACAACACGTCACCACGGAGTGTGATGTGCGCGGTGCGCCCGTGCAAACGATCTGTTCAACTCATGCGGACAACTGCAGGGCGCTAGGTGAGTGTGGTGCACGAGCATGATGGCGTGCGTGTGCTAGCTTGCATCGTACAGGAAGTGGCGTGTGATTATATATATGGTAAATATAAAGATTGAAACCCTGTGATTGTGATGGTGCGTGGTACCCCGGCCGTGGACATAAGATTCATGGCGTGCGAATTGTCATAATATATACATGTCAGTGCAGATTTGGTGGATTTGCTGATACAGACATGCTATTTTCTTATCCATCTACCTTTGCCCGTTGGACAACTCTGAACCTACGTCCGTGCCCATGGGCACAGATTCGTGCCCATATCCACGCCCACCGGGTCGGATGCCTGCGGGTACATGGGTTTTTTCTGCCGGTTGCCGAGCATGGGCGTAGATTCACACCCATATCCACGCCCACTGGATCAGGTGCCCGCAGGTACACGGTTTTTTTTATACCCGTTGTCATCTCTAGATGAAAGCTGCGGAGCAATCTCTATAACTAGGACACTGAGAACTAGAAATGCCACTAGAAAGTCCAAAGACATCGCAGTTTACAGTTATGGTCCTAGTTTTCCAATGCTTTTTATTCACATGCGACAATATAGGCCGAATGAGCGGCCCAGCACATCACTATGCTTGGGCCGAACTCGTTAACAATGGGAAAGATACCAAGCCGTGTCTAATAGGATCGTGCCTCGTGCCGCCCATTGGGCCAGTCCGTTTTGGACCATGGCATCAATCTCTGCATCGACGGCGCCTGCGCCTACGATATGGAGCCACCAGCCATGCATCGGCAAACTTTTAACCTCCCATTCACCCTCTCGCAAAAAAAAAAAAAATCCCATTCACCCTAATAATGATCCAACAGTGAGCGAGTAATTTAACCACGCGATATGGAAGATAGTAACAGAAGAAGGCAACTGCTGCCATGGATTTGGAAGGACTCGAAGGAGCCTTCCAGTTCCAGATCACCGGAGCTTGTTTTTTAGGTAGGCAAGCAGGCCTCTCGGAGGGGACGCCGCCGTGATCGACCACTGCCTGTATATATAAGAGATGCCGCGCCACGCTAAAACCCGTAAGTCCGTCGTGCCTAGCATTCGCCGGCCGCCATGAAGCTGCTCCAGTTCCTCGCGGCGTGGATGTTCCCCGGCGCCGTGTGCTTCGAGCCCGCGGTGGAGGTAACCGCGACCGACTCCTCTGAGCTCGACCGCGCGTCGTCGTCGCCGTCGTTCAGCGCCAATACGGCCGGATCGGGCTCCTCCCTCTCCTCCCCGTCCTCGACGTCGTCAAGCGACGGCCACCGCGGCTTCTTTAAGTCCCGTTCCCGGCAGGAGAGCCCCTCCACGACGCCGCTGTGCTTCGGCGCTGGCGGCGGCGGCGCCGGGAGGAGGCTGCTCCGGGGCTCCCGCGCGCGAGCGCCAGCGAAGCAGCAGCCGCAGGAGGAGTCTGCGGTGACCATGGCGCCCAAGGTCAAGGGAGACATGGTCGGGAGGTACCTGCGCAAGATTTCGAGGAGGCTGAGGAAGGCCGGGAGCGACGGTAAGCGTTCGTCGTCATCCATGGCCGCCGCCGCTGATGACACGGCCCGCGAGAGGGCCGAGTCCGTGGCCCGCGCCATCTCGTACTGCAAGGACACTCTCCGGCGCGGCACGTCGCGGTCGCGGTCGCCGTCCCCGCCGCCGCCTCCCTCGCCTAGCCTTGACGTGTGGCTTCACGACAGACAGGAGGAGATCATCGCGACCGCCGCCGTGCACTGCGACGAGTGCAGTGACCCACGGCCCTCACCGCCGCGTCCTCGCCGGGCCGCCGGTTGGCCCCTAGGGATGCAGACGATGGCGAAGCGATTCAAGGAGTCGCCGTGCCCGTGCTCGGCCTCGCCGAGCCGGGACAGTTCGCTCGCCGCGTGCGCCGTCACGCACGGCGAGGAGTCACCGCAACCACATCACGGCCACGGTAGATGTCCCTGCTACTGCTAGTCACACAGCATCCCATTCAATGCAACCCTGATGCACTGGCAACGTCTATCGTCTAATGCGTTGGCCCTCCATGCATTCGTGCAGGTTGCCGTGGCGAATCGTCGATGAGCAGCTTGGACGAGATGGAGTTTCTGAAAACATTCGATGGGGACGAGGAGATGATCAATCACCATTTCATCACTGTGGAGATCTGAAGAAGCGGCTATCAAGTGTTCAGGAAGCAGAGTCCGCTGGATATGAAAAGGAAGCTTATATAGATGAAAAGAAAATTCGTGACAGCTTAACTACCAAGTGCCAACACTGAACGTATTCCAGCTTCTAGGAGTTAGAGAATTAATCAGCTTAGGCTCTCTTTGGCAAAGCTCTAGCTCTAGATAATCTGTGGACTTTCTTTTAAGCCTTATTTGATACATGTGTATCCACTTCAATTCACATGGATTGGAGATTGGAATGGAATTTAGATTAATTCCATTCTAATCCACTTCAACCCATGTGGCTTGAGATAAATACATATGCATCTAAATAAGGCCTTAGAGTTTGTCGTCTGTAGCTATAGAAAATCATGGATCTAAGCTACATGTATATTAAGTGCATTCATATGTGACTTATTTCGTTTATATTTAGATTATAAAAATATATAAACTACTTTAATTTAATCTACAACCTACAGATCCATCATAGATTTTAGAACTAGAGTTGTGCCAAACGGGCCCTGATTAAGTTGTTTTTCCATCAATCTAAGGGCTACTTTAGTGGAACTTCACTTCTTGATTCTTAAGCTTTACTTCTTGGTCCTGTGAAGGAATGATTTTAGTGGGGAGCATGTGAGAATTAATTCTGAAGTGATTGCAGCGGAAAGCAGTGGAGAGCGGGGTTTTTTAGCTCCCAGCTCGTAGCGTAAATGGAGAAGGGATTCTGGCCAGCTCGTCACCAGAATCCAGTTGCATTTTAAGTGTTTGGCAAGGCTCCGCACAAATGCAATCACATCATTTAGCAACCAGTTTTGAGATTTGGTAGCTTTTGTTGTTTTGGCTGGGGCCTTACTACCCTCTGCAGTAGTCGCCTCCGGGGTACCACGGCGAGCACCCCTATGACTACCCGCTGCCGAACGGTGGGCCGTGGGCATCACGACCACAGTCACCACCACCACCATGACAAACACCGTCACCATCATCATGGTCATAACCACCACCACGAAGAGGATGACTGAGGCCTTGGCTTCCTGAAAGGATGGTAATCCAGGCCTCGCTCTTTTCTGATCACTTTATATTAGGAATAAAAAGGAAATCATATATGTTTTAGTTATTTACATACTATATGTTTTAGTTCTATATTTGTGCCGTGCAAAATTTACGATTTCAAGAAAACTAACCAGTTTATTACGGGGAAATTAGTAAATCTGCTATCTAAATAAACAATATTAAGATTGGAGATTTATGTGCCATTCTATATTATTTTTGTTTTATAGAACGATGCTCTGCCACCTGGCCTAGGCGTACCGGTCTACCTGTACCCACCGGCTGGCATCGTGGGTATATCTTCTTCCCTTCCCCTTGGGTTCGCCACGTCAAATGCTCACGCGGCCTCAACTGAAAGCCAAACACGCCATCCACCTCAAAGATCCATCTGGACCCAGAACAAGTTCGTTGTTACTGATGAGGAAACCCTTTATCTCTTTTAGATGGGTTGCTATGAGTCCACCTTCCCAGTTTGCTACAGATATATTTGTCATGTGGATTGGTACTCTGCAGATAGAAGTAATTCGTAGGAATTTTGCGGGTTTGAGTTAACTAAATCTGATACGGATACATAATCAGGACATTTCTAGTGGAATCAATACACTGGGCACCTATGGTTTTTGAGCTGGACTTGATGGGTACATGGGCAACCATGTCGAAGATGAGAGGGAAGGTGGCGACTGGCGAGGAAGCTAGTGCAGCTAAAGAAGGTGAAGCAGAAGATTTAAGCTAAATACCGTGCTCTCTTTCTAGGTTTAGATACAATTTTTAAGTTTGCAAAATTCTATATAGAAAATATAAATACTGCCTCAATAATTCTTTTTCTGATGACAAGATGGTGGATAAAACGACAGATGAAAGATTTAGAGAACTGTGGGCAGCTGGAAACCTGACATGACTCTAACAGTAGGCTACGCCCAGGTAGCCGTTTGCAGGCTTCCTCTCACCAATGGCAAGATCATTCGGTCCTACGGCAACAGACTAAAGATGCAAAAATAAGCTTATAATTTCACTTCTGCTGGCACATATGGATTGTTCTAATTAATGGGTTACTGATCTTGGAGCTGATGCATATGGCAAGGGAAGAGCAGTTGCAGAACCATTATTATGGTGGAACATTGAGTATTTCACGAAACTCCTTAGCCTACTCATGATCCAATGTGTTATGCAGGTTGCTACATTGGCCTTGTATAATTGATAATTCTGTCATTTGAAATTTTGAACAGACCACAACTTGTTATCTATTATATGAATTCTCTTGAGTGTGTGTATTATTATTTCTCGAAATTTTCACTATAATTCCTCTTTTACGAATAAACTTTTTTATGGACACATGTGTGCCTCACGTGCATGGCTATTAGTACAGTAAAAGAGAGATGGATGGGGCTGTTGCAGCGACAGGATCTGTCTGATATTGTAAGTGTGCTCAGTGTTAAGGCCCTTGGCAAGTTGTGGTTGTGGTTCTTTTTCTAGATAGAGTTTGTCTTGTCCTGTTTAGCGAGCTTTTCCTTAGCGAGCTGAGTTTAGCTGGTGCTTTGGAGGCGAGCTAGTTATGCTTAGCTTGGGGGGGGGAATTGGTGTTCATACAATTGATACCCCTCTCTCTCTCATATCATCAGGTTTTATAATCTAAACCTCTATATTATGGGGTCGTGGGCCTTACCCGATCAGTGCTAACAAGTATGTTTACCCATTCTAAACCCATTACACGTTTATTGGTCGCCTAGCTCTAGGCTCTGCTCTTGTCCTGTTTGCTTCAGATTGTTGCCCATCCGGCAACGAAGAACGAAGTGATGACAGTAACTTGGAGAACAAATTTCAAAGTATTCGATAAAATTTTAACTTCGCCTAGACGGTTACTTTGTGATATGAGCAATGAAATCATCAAGGTCTTTGCGCGATGAGCCGCCGTCAGCCAGGCAGGCACGGACGGCCTCTCCGAGCACCTTCGCTCGCTGCCGCATTGCCACTCCTTGGTCAGAAAGCATGGCATCCTCGATTACTTGTCTGATGGCCTCCGCCGGAATCACCTCACCGTGCTTCTCCCAGGGGCGCACAAGGATGCCGGCGTTGAGATATTTGCACACCAGCTCCGCATCCCACGGCTGGTCGGAGTGCATGGGCCAGGCAAGGATAGGCTTCCCGTTGCTCAGGCTCTCCATAGTCGAGTTCCAGCCGCAGTGGCTCATGAAGGCCGCCGTGGCGCCGTGCGCCAGTATCTCCAGCTGCGGCGCCCACCCGGTGATCACCCTGCCCCTCCCTTCGGTCTGATTGGTGAACTTGGACAGCAGCTCCGCGTGTCTGTTCTGGCTCTCGTCGTCGTCCGCCGATTCGTTGCCGCGGTCTGCGTCGCGCAGCACCCAGATGAACCGCTGGTCGCTGTCGCGCAGTGCTGCTGCAAGCTCTGCGATCTGCTCCGTCCGCAGCGACGATGTCGTGCCGAACGACACGTAGAGAACCGAATCCGGAGGCTGCTTGTCCAGCCAGTCCAGGCACTCGTGACGCGGCTTGCTCTGCTTCTGGGCGTCCGCGCTGAGGTGGAGCAGTGGGTTTAAGGGCCCGATGGCGAAGTACTTCTTGCCGTCGGCGGCCAGGTCGCCTGCAACGACGTCCATGAACTCGCCCTCGAGCGTGCGACATGAGTTCACGAGGATGCCCGCGCCAGGCGAGATCCCCTTGGTGGGCATCGCGCGTTTGGCGACGTACTCCGCGAACTCCCTCGACGTGCAGTGCGCGACGTCGAGGAACGCCAGGCCGAGCTCACGCAGGAGCCGGAGCCCGGCGTCCGTCATCACGGCGAGCGTCGACGCCGCCAGGCAGTGCAGCCCGAACGCCTCGCCGTTGGGCAGCCGCGCGGCCTCCTCGCCGGCGTACGCGCTGACGCGGTCGTGCACCACGACCACCCGGCGGTGCGAGGCGGAGAGCCTGGCGAGGAGCGCCGCGAGCGGGGCGCGCGCGCCGGCAGTGTAGGCCTCGAAGAGGGGCATGAGGTGCGTGGGGAAGGGCGAGGGCGCGGTGGGGTCGGGCGGCGGGGAGACGTACTCGGAGATGCCGAGCTCGTGGAACTCGACGGAGCGGAGCGCGCCCTCGTCCCAGCCGTGCACGCGCGCACGGGCCTGGCGGACCTGCGCCGCAGGCGCCGCGTAGTGCACGGACAGGCCCCGCGACGCAAGCTGCAGCGACAGGTGCAGGAGCTGGTTTAGGTGGCCCTGCGCCGGGAAGGGAACGGTCACCACGGCGACTGACTCCATCTGCCTCCCTTTCACCAATCACCACCAACACCAACGGGAGAGAACTGGTGAATTGGTGATCAACGCAAAATGAGCACCAAGTCGGGCGAAAGATATGCTGCAGTTAGCATGTGCCCATGCATACTGACAGGTTACGTGTCCGAGGTATTCCACGCGCACGTGACACGACTCCTTGGCCAAATCCGAAGTATTCCACGCACACGTGACACGACTCCTTGGACAAATTGGCAACCAACACATTTTGAATACGTTTTTCCCCCGTAGGCGGCTGAGCTAACTGGACACCAACTACCAATTTTGATTGGACTGAAATACCAGCCTGACCGCAGTAAATAAAGAATACCAAGACTGTAATTGGAACGGAACACGAACACAGTTTCGTTTTTGCCACTACAAGGTCACGTGGTCACATCCCCTACACCGTTGGATGTGTATGGGATAGAAGCACATGGGCAAATTAAACTTTTCCGAAACCGAACATAGCCCTGTCAAATTTTCAAGCGCCGCCCATCCAGAGACAGAACGTCCAATGACCTGTTTTCAGCTGTTGTCCAATGACCTTTCTGCAGGATAGATCCGTCAGATTTTGATAAGCCAGTAGTAGGTTTGTGGATCGTCATTGTCCATGTCAGTGTTAGCCAACGAGCAAAACCTGTTCAAAAATACGAGAAGTGCTCCGGTACTCCTCTTTTTAAAATTTGCATGCATCTCAAAGCAATTCTCAACTTAATTATTAATTATTATTTATCTGGACCTTGTTTGGGTCAGGATCTACCCAAGTCCAGCCCGTACCCAGCAAATTCACAATCGATATGACTGACCACGCTCGACGACGAGGCTCTGCATAGCAGCAGCGCTCAAAGCCGCGCTCGTCCTGTTGCACGGCAAGACATGCATATCCGTCACCGGCTCTTGGTCATCGAGGAACTCTACATATACCATTGTGACAGCTGCGCAAACTTCTCAACACAGATTCAGTACACTAGGAACAGGCCAGCAGCGTGCAGGATTTGGACGCGGCCGGCGGCGTGTGCACGACGTTGCGAAATTGCAGCCGGCGAGACCTCGGACATCGTACCGGACAGGACATAACTAGTGGATTAGCCGGCGGCTGCGGAAAATATGTGCACATGGCCGCCGCCCGCCGGTTAAGAGGTGGATCGACACGGCCTCGGCCAGTGTTTTCTCAGTGCCGCCGCTCTTCACGAAGGACTTCAGGAAGGAGAAAGGATCGAGAGGGAGATGAAATCGTGACTAACTAGATGGCTGGGTATGGGCTGGGCCGGCACGGGTCTTGATGGATGTAGATGGGGCACGGGTGAAAAAGTTAATTATGTACTCCGTAATACTTCCTCCATCCCAAATTATAAGACGTTTGACTTTTTTGACACCAAGTTTGACCACTCGTCTTATTCAAAAATTTGTGCAAAATATCAATTCTTTTATCGTGGCTTGGTATATTAATAAAAGTTCCTCAAGAATGACTTAAATTTGACTATGTTTGCACAAATTTTTTGAATAAGACGAATGGTCAAACTTGAGATCAAAAAAGTCAAACGTCTTATAATTTGGGATGGAGGGAGTATATAATAATGCTGTTTTAAGATTCGTATAGTTTTTTTAAAAAAAGGAGTACCGGAGCAGTTCTCCAAAAATATTTGCACACGTAAGTAATCCGTTTTTTTTTCGCCATAGGGGAAGGTAAAATTCGTACTCGTGACGTGAGCGGAAATTGATATGAATGTAAATATGGTATTGATGCTTAGCAACCAACTCTGGTTGTAAATACACAGTTTGCTTCTACCTGAATTTTTTCTCATCCATCCATTATATGAATCGGGCATCCAACTCCTGTGACAAATACATATTTTTATTTCTATTTGAATTCATATTATCTATTATATGAATTCTCTCGAGTGTGTATTATTATTTCTCAAAATTTTTACTATAATTTCTCCTTACGAATAAACCTTTTTATGGACACGTGCATGCTGCATGTGCATGGCTACTAGTATAATTAATGCATGTGAGATGCATGGTGTGTGAATTGTCGTGCATGTGCGTTGCACGTGTTCAAGTGGTGTGTAAGGACCGTGACGTCTAAGTGGGGTTGAATTAGGCAACTTAAAGATCTACTTCTAACTATGGTCTCTAATTTTCACCTTGGTAGAACCTATGCAAATAAAAAAACTATCTAAATATGCAACTACAGTTTTGCTAGGTGTGTTGCTATCTCTACCGTAAAAGAGTTAAGCACTCTAGGTTCCAATCCTATCAACTAACCTATCAAACTAAGCTAGGAAAGTAAGCAAACAACTAAGGTACATAATATAAATGTGGAAGGTAAAAGGGCGATAGAGATGCAAACTCTCATCGGTGACTCTAGTATTTTTACCGAGGTATCGAGAAGCTCACGCTTCTCCTGGTCCTCGTTGGAGCCCCTCGTAAGGGTCAAGCTCTCAGTCGTGTAACTCCGTGGATAGCTTCGGACCTTCCCCACACGCAAATGAGTCTCTGACGTGCCTTCCGGCAAGCCTCTCCTAGATGCTCCCTGCCGTCTTCACTATAAGCTTTCGGCTGAAACGCCACGGGCCTTGTTCCCTCCGTAAACGGTGGCGGCCACACCATAAACGCGGTTAGTGTTTTCACTTGCAAACACATTAGTCCAACTTAGTATTTTTTATCATCAAACACTAAAATCCAAACTAAATGGACCGATGGCCCATTTTACTTACGTGGTGGAAGATGCGGAGCAATAACTAGAAAGACCAAAGACATCGTCGTCTACAGTTCTGGTCCTAGTTTTCCAATGCTTTAGGAAAAAGTTCACTTTACATCCCTCAACTTTTGTGAAAGTTTGTTTTTCCTCCATGAACTCTAAAACCGGCTAAATCACCTCCTTGAACTTTTAAAATCATTCGTTTTACCTCCCTGACCGGTTATAAGCAGTTTTCAAAGGTGATTTGTCTTTTTCTTTTTTCTTTATTTCGGCTGAATCTTTGAAAAATCATAGTAAATCACAGAAAAATCATAAAATAGAAAATCTAATTTTGTTGGACTCTACATGAGTAGATCTACATAGTGAACATATAATGTGGTATGCTTTAGTACAATTTTTTTTGCTATTGATTTAGATTTATGCTTTTCTGTAATAAATTCATAGCTATAGTTATAAATCTATAACTAAGTTATACCTGATCCAATGAGTATAAAATTTTTACAACAGTTCAAGCATACAATGATTATCCCACCATAAAAATTTCACCATAATTAGACCATAGAAACTGCAGCTATGAATTAATTATAGAAAAGCATAGATCTAAAGTTACAGCAAAAAAATTTGTACTAAAACATACCACATTACATTTCACTGTGTAGATCTACTCATGTGGAGTCGAACAAAATAAGATTTTCTATTTTATGATTTTTCTGTGATTTACTATGATTTTTTAAAGATTTAGCCGAAATAAATAAAAAAGAAAAAGATAAACCGTCTTTGGAAACCGCTTATAACCGGTCAGGGAGGTAAAATGAACGGATTTAAAAGTTCAGAGAGGTAGTTTACCTAGTTTTAGAGTTCAGGGAGAAAAAGCAAACTGTCACACAAGTTGAGAGAGTTAATGTGGACTTTTTCCAATGCTTTATTCACATGCAGACAATGTAGGCTGAATGAGCAGCCCATCACAGCACTATGCTTGGGCCGAACTCGTTAACAATGATACCAAGCCGTGTCAAATAGGATCGTGCCTCGTGCCGCCCATTGGGCCAGCCCGTTTTGGACCATGGCATCAATCTCTGCACCGAATGCGCCTGCCCCTGCGATATGGAAGATAATCAATGGAAGGCCACTATACAGCCATGCATTGGCAAACTTCTTTTAACTTACCATGCACCCTAATAATGATCCAACAGTGAGCGAGTAATTTAGCCACGCCCATATGGAAGATGGTAGGCAACCGCTGCCATGGATTTGGAAGGACTCGAAGGAGCCTTCCAGTTCCAGATCACCGGATGCTTGTTTTTTAGGTAGGCAAGCAGGCATCTCGGAATCTCGGAGGGGACGCCGCCGTGATCGATCACTGCCTGTATATATAAGAGATGCCGCGCCATGCTAAACTAAAACCCAAAAGTCCGTCGTGCCTAGCATTCGCCGGCCGCCATGCAGCTGATCCAGTTCCTCGCGGCGTGGCTGTTCCCCGGCGCCCAGTGCTTTACAGTGGAGATGGCCAACGCCGACTCCTCTGAGTTCGACCGCGCGGCGTCGTCGCCGTCGTCCAGCGTCAATGCGGCCGGATCGGGCTCCTCTCTCTCCTCCCCGTCCTCGACGTCGTCGAGCGACGGCCACCGCGGCTTCTTTAAGTCCCGGTCCCGGCAGGAGAGCCCCTCCACGACACCGCTGTGCTTCGGCACTGGCGGCGGCAGCACTGGTAAGAGGCTGCTGCTGCGGGGCTCCCGTGCCAGAGCGCCAGCGAAGCAGCCGCAGGAGCAGGATGCGGCGACCATGGCGCCCAAGGTCAAGGGAGACGTTGTCGGGAGGTACCTGCGCAAGATTTCGAGGAGACTGAGGAAGGCCAGGAGCGACGGTAAGGGGTTACCGTCATCCATGGCCGCCGTTGATGACACGGCCCGCGAGAGGGCCGAGTCCGTGGCCCGCGCCATCTCGTACTGCAAGGACACGCTCCGGCGCGGCAAGTCGCGGTCGCGGTCGCCGTCCCCGCCGCCGCCTCCCTCCCCTAGCCTTGACGAGTGGCTCCACGACAGACAGGAGGAGATCATCGAGGCCGCCGCCGTGCACTGCGACGAGTGCAGGGCCTCGCGGCCCTCGCCGACGCGTCCTCGCCGCGCCGCCGGATGGCCCCTTGGGATGCAGACGATGGCGAAGCGATTCAAGGAGTCGCCGTGCCTGGCCTCGCCAAGCCGGGACAGTTCGCTCGCGGCGTGCGCCGTCGCGCACATCGAGGAGTCACCGCAACCGCATCACGGCCACGGTAGGTGTCTCTGCTACTGGTAGCCACACAGCATCCCATTCAATGCAACACTGATGCACTGGCGACGTCTATCGTCTAATGCGTTGGCCCTCCATGCATTCGTGCAGGTTGCCGTGGCGAATCGTCGATGAGCAGCTTGGACGAGAAGGAGTTTCTGAAGACATTCGATGGGGACGAGGAGATGATCAATCACCATTTCATCACTGTGGAGATCTGAAGAAGCGGCTCTGAAGTGTTCAGCAAGCAGAGTCCGCCGGATATGAAAAGGAAGCGATTAGATATGATAAGAAAATTCGTGACACCTTAGTATAACCAACACTGAACGTATTCCAGCCTCCAGGAGCTAGAGAATTAATCAGCTTAGTCTCTGATTGGCAAAGCTCTAGCTCTAGCTCTAGGTAATCTGTGGATTTTTTTAGAGCTTGTCACTTGTAACTCTAGGAAATCATGAATCTAAAGCTACCTGCATGTTAAGTGCAGTCATATGACTTATTTTGTTTATATTTTGTATTATAAAAATATATAAACCACTTTAATTTAATCAACAAACAACAGATCCAACATAGATTTCAGAGCCGGAGTTGTGTCAAACGGGCCTTATTAAGTTGTTTTTCCATCAATTTAGCAAAGCCTAAGGGCATGTACAACCCACAGGGAGGTCGTCTGTAAGTACCTCGAATCTAAAGTACAGACAATTAGAAAGATAGATTGTATAACCCAGGGACAGGGGTCGTCTGTGAACTGTTTAATGCTTTGCATGTAGCCAAGATCATTCATAAATATTCTTTTGTGTACCATTATGTTGCTATTTGATAGATAATGCATAACAGATTAATATATGGTAGATAGGATAACAGATGCTAGATAGGATAACATTTGTTTGCAAGAAAGCTAACAGGATGACAATCAGATAGCTCTGAAATTCAGAAACTTAACATACAGCAGTTCATAGTACTCATAGCTGCTACACGTGTGTCCATACGATCCTATCAGCTAGAAAGCTTAATAGACAGCAAGCTTAACAATCTTGATAGACAGGAAGCTTAACAGCAAGCTTAATAGACAATATCATTGAGTATCCCATACATAGCCATGGCAGGGCCGACCCAGAAGATCTACTGCAGCAAACATAGATAGCACGTATTATTATAGGAAGTGAAAAAAATTCAGGCAAGAGAAGCAAGCTAGAGTTCTCCTGCAGCCTGCAGGTATGGGAAATGGCACAGCGCAAATAGTGTGTGCAGATAATTCAGACAAGAGAGGCTGTACAAAAGCTTGATAACAAATCCTAATACTCAGGTGCTTTTACTTTGATGCTGTATATCAGGGAGCAAACATGACAAATCTCTAGCTGCAACCAAACATTATACAGGCTGCAAAAACTAAAGTATACATGTTACTTTTGTGGTCAGCCTTAAAGGTAACAATGAAATTATGATTCAGTACAAGCATTTGTTGCAGAGCTACGGCGATGGGTGATGTGTAAGGAGTAATTGCTTGGAAAGGAAGAACACAAGGTAGCGCACGGCACCATGGCCGGATTACTCAGAATAAATTTCGGTTTCTGTCTTACATACCCTCTTCCTCTCTGCCTCTCTTCTACTTATACAAGGACTCAGACATGCCACATTGGGCCAGTTAGGGCCGACGGAGCCTCTTGGGCCTGGAGACAGAGGCAACTTCACCTTCAGCAGCGATTGAGGAGGCAGCTTGATTCCCAGGCGAATTCTCTTCACTTGTCACGGGCAGGGGCAAGCTGCTGACATGATGTCGCTGCCTCGACGTGGCGAAGAAAGGGGCGGGCAAACGGCCGCCGAAAGCTGGGTCGCCTGCGCCAACCGTGGGTGCAGCCCGCCGCCGAACTGCTACCATGACGAAGAGTCGGGGCAGCCGCCGCCGCCGCAACGCCGAGGGGCCCTTGCTCGAATGCTCCTCCAGTCTTCCTAGATCCGGTGCCTTCCTTGCTCTTCGTGGCTGAGGAGCTCGACATCTCAGGCATTGAAGGGAGCGGACACGGGACACCGGCGCGGAAGAAGGAAGGAAGCTCTGAGCCGACGACAACGGGGAAATAGGAAAGGAAGAAGGATTTTTGCGCGACAGCCAGAACCCCCCGCGCACAGGATCCACGCGCCGACTCGGGGCCGTACAAGGCTGCTGTAGTCGCCATCCCCGCCTCGGAGCACGGGCCTTCCCCGTAGTCTCACGAGGCGATGAGGCCTTCGTCTCCAGGCTTCGACGGGTCTATTTTGCAAAAGTAACGGCATAGAGACGAGGTTTAGAGACGCGTTGTACATGCCCTAATAATGCTAGAGATGGTCTAGCTCTAAAATTTCTCGGAGCTAGAGCTATGGGACACCCAACATCTTCATTAAGGTAGTGTTTAGATGGTGTAAAAATTGATGTAAAGTTTCTGTAGCACTTTTCGTTGTTACTCCCTCCATCCCAAATTATAAGACGTTTGACTTTTTTGACACCAAGTTTGACCACTCGTCTTATTCAAAATTTTTTGCAAAACATCACTTATTTTGTTGTGGCTTGCTTTATTAATGATAGTTCTTTAAGAATGACTTAAATATGACTATATTTGCTCAAATTTTTTGAATAAGACGAATGGTCAAACTTGGGGTCAAAAAAGTCAAACGTCTTATAATTTGGAATGGAGGAAGTATTTGGTAAAATTTATCCAATCATGGACTAACTAGGCTCAAAAGATTCGTCTCAATATTTATAGACAAACTGTGCAATTAGTTATTTTTTTATCTACATTTAATGCTCCATACATGTGTCTAAAGATTCGATGTGACGGGGAATCTTGTAAAATTTTTGGAAGTTTGAAGGGATCTAAACACTGCCTAAGCAATTTGAATAAATTTGATTAAACACTTACTTTATTAACACATCAAATCATGCATGGACTTTTGGGTGGAGGAATGCCAAATTAACTCGGCCTCAATATAGCAAGCATTTGATGTCACTATACTGTAGGTTATTATTAATTAATACCTTTTTATTAACAAAAACCTTGAAGACAATTTCTCTAGTTATTGGAGTATATTTAAATCCATTTGTTGCAATGTTTTTATTGAAGCACTGCATAATCCATATGTCATGTGTCCAGCTCAAGCTTCCTGCTCCTTAAGCATTTCATTCCTCGAATTCGAATTGAAGGTGCCACACAACTAACAACTAAATCCCTACCTCACCCAATGCAACCTCATATCCTAATAAGGGCATAGAGCTAACTTTATACAATGTCATATCATCCACGGAGCTCTATGTCTTCCCCTAAGTGGATCCTACAACACAACAACAATAAGAACTTGTTTGGTATGGTTTTCCCTCAAGTGCTCCTCAAGAGGAGTTGGAGCACTTGCGGAGGCGCCACAAATTGCAACTCCTCTTCCAGACCCAAAAATAATTCTAGCTTCTCTACTGTTCAACAAAAAGCGGCTCCTCCTCCAAAAGTGTTTTATATGGCTTCTCCGGAGTTGTCGGAGTCAGAGCTGGAGTCATACTAGACAGGCCCTAAAAGAAAACAAATTGCACTCCATCATCCTTGACCGGTTCCTCACTCTATTCTCTATGTGGTTGATGGTGACAACATAGAGAGTGGGCCTGTTTAATTTTTTTCATTCAGATAGACCTGGAATCTCAACTTGATTCGATGCTAGGAATCTTTTCTTAGCTTCTTTGTGGTGCAACATTCAGATCCGAACCTTATCAGAGTTTCCTAAGGTACATCTCTTTGTAGATTTAGGTTTTGATGATCCTTGTTCATCTAGGTTTTGGTTTCTTGCATTATCAACGAGGTGGTGACGATGATGGTGCATTGAAATAAGGTTTATGCGACCTCTCTCTACCTTAATGGCATTCGATCGTCAATGAATGGCCAATGAGAGTTTGATTTGTCATATCCGTTAGGTCCTCTTCATATCTTGGCAGATAATTTAACCACGCCGATATGGAAGATAGTAACATAAGAAGGCAACTGTTGCCATGGATTTGGAAGGATTCGAAGCAGTCTTCCAGTTCCAGATCACCAGATGCTTATTTTTTAGGTAGGCAAGGAGGCATCTCGGAGGGGACACCGCCGTGCTTGATCCCCGCATGTATATATAAGAGATGCCGCGCCACGCTAAAAACCCAAATGACCGTCGTGCCTAGCATTCGCCGGCCGCCATGGCCATGCAGCTACTGAATTTTTTTAAATAATATTTTTTAATAAATAATTACAAATCTATGTTATACAAAAATTGTAGATATAGCATCATGTCGGCCACTAGAAAACCCAGGGACCTTGTCGGCCTTTGGAAGGCCGACAGGTCCCATGTCGGCACCTCAGCAGACGATAGGGGTGACGTGGCAGCCGACGCTGGCCTGTCGACGCCGATAGCAGACTTGTAGGCATCTGGAAGGCCGACAGGCCCTATTGGCTTTGGGGAGGCCAAAAAGCCTGTCGTCCAGCACCTAATTACACTATTTCATGGTTTATGACCCGATATGAGCTCTTTTCCAAACAAAACCATAACCCGACAGAAAATTAACTTTATCACTGCAGCACTAAAAACATTTGCTCTCCTTTTCTGGACATATAAACATACACACCATAACCTAAGGAACCTTACAAATTTTTGAAGACAAACACATTCTAATATTAACCGGTACATGAACCAAACCTGCAATACTAAATGGCATGTGTGGAACTGTAGGTAGCTAAGGTAAGTAGTCCCACCACTAATCCTAACATGCCTTAGGGAAAGTAAACAAAGCACGACTTGCAATGGCATGTGTGGAACTCTATACTTATAATGTTCAGAGGTCCACCACTAGTCCTAACATGCCTTAAGGAATTTAACTTGCGGGGTCTATTACATTGTTCTACTAGGTGCAGCATGGTTGTTTCCCTTTTCTGTCATGCCCTGAAGATGGTTTCGCTGCATCCTTCTTGTTCTTGAGAGCTGCCTCCCGGATTTTGAGCTCTTGCTCCTGTCGCTTGATGGTTGCTTCACGCATACTTAACTGCTCCCTCCTCCTAGCAAGGCCATCCTCCTTCCCCTTCAGATGGATTTGGTTGACCCTAACGCTCCGCTCTTGCTCCTCCCTAATTTTGCGAACCATCCCGCGCTCGTGAGTCATCTTCACATAGTATTGGCCTTTGGTTTCCACCTCATGTGGGAGATTTCCTAGCCATGCCGGAAACTTTTGATCCACCCATTAAACCCACTTGCAAGGCTACAAAGCTAGACGACGGTGACATGAAAACTCACTAAAAAGCCTACAAAGCTAGATGTTGCAAGAGTTTCGAGGTGGCGACTATGGATTCAATACGGTTCTTGTTGTGTTGATGTGAGCACTCACTGCAAAGCCTAAATAACGATGAAGTGACAGCTCACTACAAAGGCTACGTCTGTATATGTGTACTGCGATTCCTTTGTGAAAGCATCTAGGCCCCAAGGTTTGGTTTCGGTAATTAATGACAACACTTTATTACCATGACTAACGTGTGTTTTGCAGAAACATTGGTAAGTTAGGTCATGGAGGTGATAACTGCTTTGAGCACTGTGGCTTCGTGTCCCTTGATGGAAATCGTTTCGGTTTTCAAAAGAGAGACGTCAAGATTAAGGACGGTTAGTTCCGGATGACGAAGTGTTGAGACACATTCGGAATAGTCGTTAGGATCTTCGTTTTTCTCTTTTGGCCGTACTATAAAGGGGGGCATGAATGGGTAGCTTGACCTAGGCGAGTCCTATGTTTAGGTGTGGTGCACACTTGTTAAACTTGGCGCTAGGCATTCCTAGATTAGCTCAAGGTTCAGTTAGAAGCAACTTGGTTGAAGTTGCGACGCGTTTCGACGAGTTTCGGGCTGTTTCCCAGGCACCGGACGCGGTCTTCGGGAACACCGGACGCGTCCGGTGTATTCGTTACCGCTGTTAGGGTTCGGCCCTGACCACCGGACGCGGTCCTCGCGAGGACCGGACGCAGTGGTCAGCGACCGACACGTGTCACCGAGAGAGAACACCCGTCGGACGCGATACTGGACTTGATCGGCGAGTCCGGTGCGAGTCCAGTAAGGTCCAGAGAGGACCGGACGCGTCCGGTCTTCAGGCATCGGACGCGGCCTCGCGTCCGGTGTGAGTCCAGTAAGCACCCTTGCACGTCGGACGCGTCCGGTGCTACCTGACCGGTGCGTCCGGTGGTTCGTTTTCAAAAACGGGTTTTGACCGTTACGGGGGACCGGTGCGTCCGGTGCGTTGCACCGGCGCGTCCGGTGACCCCGTGTCAGAAAGTAACGGTTCGTTTTCTCTGAGGGGTGTATAAATACAACCCCTCCACCTCTTTTAGAGCTCTCTTGCTCATTCAAACATCTGAGAAAACCCTTTAGAGTGCAAGGGAGTGCAAGAGCTCTAGTGAGGATAGAGATTTGAGAATCAAAGTTTGAGTTTCCTCACTAGTGATTCGAGAGTAGCAAGTGTGCATCCACCTCCTCATTTGGGCTCGTTGTGGTCAAGTGAGAGTTCTAGCTTGTTACTCTTGGTGATCGCCATCACCTAGACGGCTTGGTGGTGATTGGGAGTTTGGTGATCATCCGGCGGAGCTTGTGGATGACCCAACTCAAGTTGTGAGCGGTTTTGGGTGATTCGCCGCGACGGAGTGTCGAAGAATCAACCCGTAGAGAGCACTTGATCCTTGCGCGGATTAAGGGGGAGCGACACCCTTGCGCGGGTGCTCCAACGAGGACTAGTGGGGAGTGGCGACTCTCCGATACCTCGGAAAAACATCGCCGTGTTCCTTGCCCCTTTACATTCAAGCAATTACTTTCTCGTATTTACTTTCATTGCTTGTTTTACATTCCTAGATTTGCCATGCTAGACTAGGATTGGAAACTAGGGTGCAAAACTTTTTAACGGTAGACTCTCTAGGAACACAAGTAGGCACTAGGGATGAATTCCGGCTTATAGGATTTAATTCTTGCAATTAATTTTTAGAAAAGCCCAATTCACCCCCCCTCTTGGGCATCTTGATCCTTTCAATTGGTATCGGAGCCGTGTTGCTCCTATTTTAGGCTTTACCGCCTAGAGCAAGATGTCTAACGGGGAAGGACCACCTCCCACCTTTGAGGGGGATGATTTTCCATATTGGAAAATCCGCATGGAGGCGTACCTCGAAGCCATAGATGTCGGGTGTCTTAGAGCCGCAACCGAAGGGCTTCCCGCTATCAAGGATCCCGCAAACCCCACGGGTGACGAGGAGAAGTACGACCGGTGGAATGCAAAGGCCAAAAATGCACTCTACCGGGGCTTAGGCAAAGATATCTTCAATCGTGTGCGTAATGCAAAGAACGCTCATGATTTGTGGCAAAATCTTTGTGCTCTCCATGAGGGAACTAAGAGTGAGCGTGAGGAACGCTATCATATTGCTTTAAAGAAAATTAATTCTTTTGAGATGCTTCCCAAAGAAAGTGCTAATGAGATGTACACTCGCTTGAATGTTCTTGTAGAGGACCTCAATGCTCTTGGACTCACTCAAATGAGTCAATCGGATGTTGCAAGGCGGATCTTGAGTGTGCTTCCCGTTGAGAAGTATGGTCACATTGTCACCGTGCTTCATCAAAGTGATCTCTCCACCGCAACACCGACTCAAGTATTGGGGAAGATCAATGCTCATGAGATGTACATGCACATCACTCCGGAAGAGGGCTCATCATCTTCCAAGAAGAAAGACTTGGCCTTCAAAGCTAGCCATGACAAGAAGAAGAAGAAGGGCCAAGCCATGATCGTGCAAGAAAGCTCAAGTGAAAGTGATATCGATGATGAATCACTTGCACTCATGGTGAGGAAGACCACCAAGATGCTAAAGAAGCTCAACAAGAGTGGCATCAAGTTCGATGGCAAGAAAAAGAAATTCTTCACTAGTAGCAAGAGAAAGCCCATCTCGGAGATGGATTGCTACAATTGTGGTGAACTTGGTCACCTAGCTCATCAATGCCCTAGACCTCCAAAAGACAAGTTCAAGAACAAGAACAAGGGCAAGAAGAATGATTCAAGTGATGAAGAAGATGAGAAGAAGAAGAACAAGCCATACAAGAAGAAAGATGGCAAGAAGAAGGAGTTCTACAAGAAGAAGAAGGGTGGAAAGGCATATATTGTTGGTGATTGGCTCACCGACATTGAATCATCTTGTGACTCCTCCGGAGATGAGAGCGATGATGAGAAAGAGAAGGTTGCCACATTTGTGATGGGGCCATCATCTTCACCGACATCTTCACCACCACCTTCACCGCCTTCTTCACCATCATCGTCTACTACTCACCTATGCCTTATGGCCAAGGGTGAACGTAAGGTACAAAATCATGATAGTGATGATGATGATGATAGTGATAGTGATGATGAATTTGATGCACCTTCTTATGATGAACTTGTAAAATTGCTAAACAAATACACTAAAATCATAAGAAGGACAAGAAGTGAAAATGATGACCTTCAAAATGAAAATGAATCACTCTCATCTAAGCTTGAAAATGCTCAAAAGACTAGTGGTGAGCTTAGAGATCAAAATGAAACTATGTCTTCCACTCTCAAGGAGCTCAAAATCTCTAACAAAGAGCTTAAAGATCAACATGATAAACTTGAGAGGAAACATGATGAGCTCATCACTAGACATAGCTCTCTAAAAGACAAATACACCACATTAAAAATTGACTATGATAGTCTTGTGGTTGCTAATGAACTTGCTCTTGAGACGCATGATGCTACTAACAATGTTGTTAAGTGTGATATAGCTACATCATGTGATGATTTGATCATTGAAAGCATTGAGCAAGGTTCTAGTAGCAAAGGCAAGAGTGTGGTTGAGTCATGCAACCATGATGATTATGCCAAGATCAAGTGTGAGAATGAGAAGCTTGCAAATGAGAACAAGAAGCTTAAAGGTTTGATGGCTCTTGAGAAGCAAACAACAAATGAGTCACTCATTGAAGAGAACAAGAAGCTAAAGCAAGAAAAAGAGCATCTCAAGACCGGCCTAAGCAAGTTCACAAGAGGGCAATATTTGCAAAGTGAGCTCCTCATGAACACCGTAATGAAGATGGATAGAAGTGGTATTGGGTACTTGGCAAATCAAGAGAAGAAAGCAAAAGCTCAACAACAAAGCAAATCAAAGCCCAAGCCAAAGAGATGTGTTGAGTGTGGTCAAGAAGGTCACTTTGCTCATGAATGCAAAACTCCACCACCACAACCCTTGCCCAAGCATGCTAGACCCTTTGCCTTCAATGCTCATTACATGCTAAGAAAAGATTCAAATGGAAAGATGAAAGTCATGTTTTTGGGTCCCCCAAACAAGAATAGGCCAAAGAAAATATGGGTTGCCAAGTCACTAGTTGAGAAAGTCAAGGGCCCCTCTCAAGTTTGGGTCCCTAAACAAAAAGCTTGATCTCTTGTGTGTAGGTGAACTACAAGACCGGTGGATCTCATTGGGTTATTGATAGTGGTTGCACTCAACATATGACCGGTGATCCTCGTATGTTCACCTCCATTGAAGAGAATGGGATATGTCAAGAGAAGATCACATTTGGGGATAATTCAAAGAGCAAAGTCAAGGGTATAGGCAAGATTGCAATATCAAATGATCACTCACTCTCAAATGTGCTCTATGTTGCTTCATTGAGTTTCAACTTGTTATCCGTTGGGCAACTTTGTGATCTTGGCTTCCAATGCTTGTTCACACCAAATGAAGTTGAAGTTTCAAAGATAGATGACAAGCAAGTGATATTCAAGGGCTTTAGATATAACAATCTTTATCTTGTTGACTTCACCTCCGAAGATGCAAATTTGATGACATGTTTGTTCACCAAGACCTCACTTGGTTGGCTTTGGCATAGGAGGCTTGCACACGTTGGAATGAGCACTCTCAACAAGCTATTGAAGAAAGAACTAGTAAGAGGATTGAAGGATGTGAAGTTTGAAAAGGACAAACCTTGTAGTGCATGTCAAGCCGGCAAACAAGTTGCAAACACTCATCCCACCAAGGCTTTCATGTCAACCTCAAGAGTGCTAGAACTTCTACACATGGACTTGTTTGGGCCTACAACATACAAGAGCTTGGGTGGTAATCTCTATTGTCTTGTGATAGTGGATGACTACTCAAGATATACATGGACTTTCTTCCTTCATGACAAATCCGAAGTGGCAAGTTGCTTCAAGAAGTTTGCAAAGAGAGCTCAAAATGAATTTGAAGTCAAGATAAAGAAGATTAGAAGTGACAATGGCAAAGAGTTTGACAACACCAACATTGAAGCTTATTGTGATGAAATTGGAATCAAGCATGAGGTTTCTTCAACCTACACTCCTCAACAAAATGGTGTAGTTGAGAGAAAGAACCGGACTTTGATCACCCTTGCAAGAACAATGCTAGATGAGTACAACACTCCCGAGAAGTTTTGGGCCGAGGCAATCAACACCGCATGCTATGCTTCAAATCGCCTCTTCCTCCAAAAGTTTCTTGGCAAGACTCCCTATGAGTTGCTTAATGGGAAGAAGCCGGACGTCTCATTCTTCCGGGTGTTTGGTTGCAAATGCTACATCTACAAGAAGCGTCAACACCTAGGGAAGTTTCAAAGACGTTGTGATATTGGCTTTCTTGTTGGTTACTCATCAAAGTCCAAAGCATATAGAGTATTTAACCATACCACCGGTTTGGTTGAAGAAACATATGATGTGGAATTTGATGAATCTAACGGCTCCCAAGGAGCAATTGAGAATTGTGATGATGTAGGTGATGAACCCTTGAGGGAGGCCATGAAGAACATGCCGGTGGGAGACATCAAGCCAAAAGATGATGAAGACGATGTGCAAATCATTGATCCACCATCTTCATCACGTGTGCCTCAAGATGATGACAAGAATGAGAGAGTTGAAAATAAAGATACTTATGTCTCTCATGAACAAGCCGAGGCACAAGCACAAGATGTTGATGCTCCCCATCCACCTCCTCAAGTGGTTGATAGAAGAAACTCACCTCTACTTCAAGCTCATCCACAAGAACTCATCATAGGGAGTCCTACAAAGGGAGTAATGACTCGATCTCAAAAGCTAGCTTCTTTCGTTGAACATCACTCTTTTGTCTCTTGTGTTGAACCTAAGAATGTAGAAGAAGCTCTTCAAGATCCGGATTGGGTGAATGCCATGCATGAAGAATTGAACAACTTCACCCGCAATGAAGTATGGACACTTGAAGAGCGTCCTAAAGGTGCAAGAGTCATTGGAACCAAGTGGGTGTTCCGAAACAAGCAAGATGACCAAGGCATAGTAGTGAGGAACAAGGCAAGACTAGTTGCAAAGGGGTTCTCTCAAGTTGAAGGCCTTGATTTTGGAGAGACCTTTGCACCCGTTGCAAGACTTGAAGCCATTCGTATCCTCCTTGCATATGCATTACATCACGATATGAAATTATATCAAATGGATGTGAAAAGTGCATTCTTAAATGGCTTTATTAATGAACTAGTCTTTGTCAATCAACCTCCCGGGTTTGAAGACACTAGATATCCTAATCATGTTTATAGGTTGTCCAAGGCGCTATATGGGCTCAAGCAAGCCCCTAGAGCGTGGTATGAGCGCCTCCGAGACTTCCTCATTGAGAAGGGCTTCACCATTGGGAAGGTCGACACCACACTATTCACCAAGAAGCTCAAAGGGGAGATCTTCATTTGTCAAGTATATGTTGATGATATCATCTTCGGGTCAACAAATGAAGATTATTGCAAGGAGTTTGGTGAATTGATGTCGAAGGAGTTCGAGATGTCAATGATTGGTGAGCTCACATTCTTCCTTGGTTTTCAAGTCAAGCAAATGAGAGAAGGGATTTTCATCTCTCAAGAAAAGTATACCAAGGATCTTCTCAAAAGATTCAAGATGGAAGAATGCAAGCCAATCAAGACCCCAATGCCATCAAATGGACATCTCGACCTAGATGAGGGAGGTAAACCGGTTGATCAAACTCTCTACCGTTCTATGATTGGTAGCTTGTTGTACCTTACCGCATCTAGGCCCGATATCATGTTTAGTGTGTGCATGTGTGCTCGCTTTCAAGCGTGCCCTAAAGAACCTCACTTAAGTGCCGTAAAAAGAATCCTAAGATATCTTAAGCACACCCCAAGTATTGGCCTATGGTATCCCAAAGGAGCTAGATTCCAACTAGTTGGCTATTCCGATTCGGATTATGCCGGTTGCAAAATTGATAGAAAAAGCACATCCGGAGGGTGCCATTTGCTTGGGAGATCTTTAGTATCTTGGTCATCTAAAAAGCAAAATAGTGTGGCTTTGTCCACCGCCGAGGCGGAATACATTGCCGCGGGGGCTTGTTGTGCACAAATCTTATATATGAAACAAACCCTTCTAGACTATGGAGTTGTTCTTGAAAAGGTGCCACTTTTATGTGACAATGAAAGTGCCGTTAAAATTGCTAACAATCCGGTACAACACTCTCGCACCAAGCACATTGATATCCGCCATCACTTTCTAAGAGATCACGTTGCTAAAAATGACATATCACTAGAAGGTGTACGTAGTGAAAATCAATTAGCGGATATCTTCACTAAACCTTTGGACGAGGCTACCTTTTGTAGGCTAAGAAGTGAACTTAATGTGCTTGATTCAAGTAACTTTAAAAAATGAGCGCGTGTTGTCCCTTGCATTGCATTGTATCATATGTCACGTTTACTTTATCGCAATGCATTTAGGGCTTGGCTAACACGGTTACGATAACCCTCCTTTGGAGAAGTGAAGAAGCCTAACCGTGGATCAAACTTGACAAGCAACCTAGCTCTACTTTCTAGTATTGCATTGCATTTGCATGGTTGTTTGTTTGTCGTTTCTTTTCGGTTTAGCTTTGAGCAACCTCTGTGTTCGTCCATGAATAGAGAGAGCTTTTGACGCTCCTAAAGGTCCAAAAACTCTATTGCATGGCCATACGTTGCTCCTCGGGTGTTTATTGCCTATTTTCGTAAAAACTACACTAGCCTAAGGCAAAATATTTTAAAAATTTGAGGGTTTGAGTGAGGTCACTCATATCGAGTTCCAATTGGTGTTTATTTGTGTCTCTTTGAATTGGAACTTGATTGGGAGAAGTCGCGTCGAAGTTCGGAACGAAGAAAGGCGAAAAACCGCGACAGGACGCTGCACCGGACGCAGTGTTGCTTCACCACCGCGTCCGGTCCCGGTGTCCACCTGCGCGTCCGGTTTTCCAGAAGACAAAGTCCAGATCTAGGCACCGGACGCTGCACCGGACGCGCCTCTGACCACCACCGCGTCCGGTCCCGGTGACCACCACCGCGTCCGGTGCTCCGCGATGAAATCCCGAGCACTCAGCCATCGGACTCTGACCGCGTCCGGTCTGTCCACACCGGACGCGCCCGGTGACTCCAGGTGCTTACTGGAGTGTCACCGGACGCTGCACCACCGCGTCCGGTGATTTTCACCACCGCGTCCGGTGCTACCGAATCGAGCGGATCTCGCCCTCATAAAACCGTTCGGTGTTGTCCGTTTTTTCCTTCACCCGACCCGATTCCGCCGCCGCCGTTTGACCTAACTCGCCGAGCTCACCGTCCTCCGCCGCGCCCTCGCCGCCGGCGACCTTGCCGTGCCCAGCCGCGCGCCTCCACGCCTCCCTGCTCGTGCGCCACCTGGAGTCGAGCAAGCCCACGCCGCTGCCTCACCCGCTCGAGCCCGCAGCCGCGCGCCGCCGCCGTCTTCGCCGCGCCGCACGCCACCAACGCTCCTCCTCGCCGCCGGCAGACACTTCACCACCGTGGGCCTCACCGCAGCAGCCGCAGCTCCTCCCCCCGTGCCAACCTAGCCCATCGATCTCCATCTTCGGCCGAGCCTTCACCTAGGGTTTAGCCCAAACCCTAGCCTAGGGTTTGCCCTAACCCGTTCTCGAGGTGACGATCTTGTTCGTTTTTTGTTCAATTTCGTTCAATGTCGTCGCTAGGGCTAACCTTGACCGTTATCATCCATTGATTATCTCGATTGGTCGTTTCAGTGCTCGATCGCCGATCTCGGGGGTTCTCGCGAACTAGATCACCTCGTCCCTTCACCGTCGTCTCGTCGATCCGAGGTAGCTTAGCGTCGTTTCCCTTCGTATCTCACGTGCTTGCTATCTAGGGTTTCGCATCTTTAGATATATATATGCTTATTGTATATCTCTCTATTCCATACGTGCAGCGAGTCAGTCGGTGTGTCAGGGTCAGATCTGTTCGCTAAATCCGAGGCCAAGCCTGCGGATACGGATTGAGGCCAAGCCTCTCGAGTGTCAGTTCATCATCTCACAGAGGTTTTCAGGCAGTCAGTCAGCATGGTGCGTTGCAAGAACGCCGGTGGTGCTCCTGGTGACGGGGACAACAGTCCTCCCCGTCGTGATGAGATTGCGCGTGGTAAGCGCATCAAGGTTGCAGTCAAGAAGAAGAGGAGGACACTTTCAGATGCAGAGGTCGCTCAGGCAGTGGCAGACGCCGCAGAGCAGGCAGAGAGAGGTGGCAGACGCAGTGGGTTACACATAGGCGAGCGTCGCTTTCACCTTGAAGGTCGACAGCTCGGCACAGAGGCCACTGAGGGCACCGAGGCTACAGCACCTTCAGAGCAGATGTCAGTTGATCCACCCTCAGAGCAGACACAGGCTACAGAGACTACACCCGCTACTGAGGCTACCCAGACTGCTGAGGCTCCACAGGCCACTGAGGATACAGAGGAGCAGGCAGCTCAGTCTCCATCACGTCGCCGCTCCACACGTGCTCGTTCACAGGTGACACCCAGGCCAGAGGGCCCGCGTCGTGGAGCACGACCTCCTCCCAGGGTTAGAGGGTCACCCCCGGTCGTGCACTTAGACCTGAGGGGTGCGTCTTCACGTCAGGTGAAGAACTTGAGGTTTGTGGAGGTCAGTCGATGGTTTCCACCTGTCAGAGATCCCAGAGCTTCAGAGGGTTTCTATACCCCACTTCAGGAGGACTTCTATAGGGCCCTAGTTGACAGTGGCATTGCTTTCAGACCTCAGAGGGTATGTCGACTAGAGGCATTGGTTGATGTTGTGGGAGAGCAGCTCCGTCCTCACCTGTCCTATCTGCCTGGCTTGTCAGATCTACTTGGACGGACAGGTGCTTACTGCGGCACATGGGTCAGGGAGTTCTATGCTTCTTTGTGGATTGATCCTGCCCATGATTTTATTCACTTCGCATTCAGAGGCCGCGACCACAGACTCTACAGTTCCAGAGCCCGAGAGATCCTCAGACTACCTGCTTCTGACACGAGGATCCACCAGCTGTGCTATGGCCAGACTACACCTCCCAGACGCCCTCACGGCGGTTCAGTGCCACCCACCGACCTGGTTCGACCCTGTTTTCGCGAGCCTTTTGGCGAAGGGTCACGTCGTACACCTGCTAGCCTGACGCCTCTTGCCAGAGTCTTGGATGCCATACTCAGACGCACTCTACTGCCTCGACTTGGTTACAGAGAGGGACTGACGAGGATGCAGCTTTGGGTTGTATACCACCTCCTTTCACAGCGATAGTTTGATATCTGGGATCTTATTCTCAGTGAGATGGAGGACACCATTGCTGAGGGCTTCAAGGGTAACCGTCAGCTTCCCTATGCCCACTGGATTTGCTTCATTATCAGATCTGCTATCCAGATGCCACCAGAGATCAGGGCAGAGATTGCCAACACTACTACAGCATTCCCTGATTATGACATCAGACAGCTTTGGGCTTCAGTCACTAGAGAACAGGCTCCAGCACCAGAACAGCGTGAGCACCCTGATGTTCCTGAGACAGCAGCTGAGCAGGATGCTAGAGTTGACGAGCTTGCCAAGGCAGAGCTCGCAGACCTTGACACTCAGCCTGCTGAGATACCTGAGGATGTTACTTCTGACAGCACCGATGAGGACTACCAGCCCATCCCCAGGTACCGGTCTCCCCGGTCTCACGACCACGAGGCCGGTGGATCTGGCTCAGCCTCCCGCTCTGACCCAGCCATGGTGGCTATCCTTGAGAGGCTGACCTAGGCTCAGGAGCAGCAGCAGCAGCAGATACAGCGCCAGGCACAGGATACAGCTGCAGCACTAGCACAGATACAGGCTCGCCAGGACGAGTTTCAGAGACAGCAGCTAGAGATCCAGAGGCAGCAGGTTGAGATGCAGAGACAGAGTCAGCAGCAGTATATGGATCTTCTGCGGCATCTCATCACAGTTGGGGTTCCTCCGCCTGCATCTATCATGGCTCCGGCTTTGCATTCCAGCGGTCCATCCAGTCAGGGACAGCCGAGTCTTCAGTTTACATCTCCACAGCAGCAGGTTCCCCAGTCTTTTCAGTCCCCGAGCTTCACTCCTATACATACGGGGTTTACACCGTCAGACCAGCCTCGCCCACACTTTCTGACAGGCACACCTCTTGGTGACTTCAGTGCCACTTACAGCGAGTTGACTGGTCAGCCGACACCCTCGCACACGACTACGTTTCACTCTTCGTCAGGGTTGTCAGCTTCCGAGGCAGTCGTTCCACCAGTGACAGGGACAGGGACTACAGAGACCATCCCTTCTTCAGTTGCCTCGACAGATCCCCCAGCTACTGGCGCACTTCAGGCTCAGGTTACTCAGACAGATCCACTGGTTGCTTCATAGTCAGTGCCTGTTCCTGCTCAGACCCAGACCGCTTCACAGCCACGTGCTTCTTCAGAGGGTCAGCCAGATAGCTCAGACTCCGAGGATTCGCTTCACTTCGTGATCACTCCGCGCACCTCGGCACCCGACACGACTCCGTCTGTCCCCCCGTCAGATTAGATTAGTTTTTTGGCGCTTGATGCCAAAGGGGGAGAGAGAGTAGTTTCAGGGGGAGTTTGTTAGTGGGTTTTCGTTTTTCGTGTGCTACATTCATGCATATCATGTTTATTTTCAGCATTGCATTCGTGTGACATTGTCGTCGAGTCGTAAAACTTTGAGTCTTAATGTCTTATTCGTCACTGTGATTAATATATGTCACCGTTTTAGCTATAGCTTTAAGGTTGTGCTTCCGTGCCTTACTCCGATTACTTATGAGCTATATCTTTTTGTGTACTAACGTTTTTTGTCTTATCTTATGAAGTACACTCTTTTGGCTTGGAGCACATAAGCAATTCCTAACCCTTTATGCTTATTGTCTTTTGCTTATGTGAACCAAGCATGCTCGAAAACCTTCACTCTAATCCATTGAAACTTAGTGTTGTCATCAATCACCAAAAAGGGGGAGATTGAAAGCATCTAGGCCCCAAGGTTTGGTTTCGGTAATTAATGACAACACTTTATTACCATGACTAACGTGTGTTTTGCAGAAACATTGGTAAGTTAGGTCATGGAGGTGATAACTGCTTTGAGCACTGTGGCTTCGTGTCCCTTGATGGAAATCGTTTCGGTTTTCAAAAGAGAGACGTCAAGATTAAGGACGGTTAGTTCCGGATGACGAAGTGTTGAGACACATTCGGAATAGTCGTTAGGATCTTCGTTTTTCTCTTTTGGCCGTACTATAAAGGGGGGCATGAATGGGTAGCTTGACCTAGGCGAGTCCTATGTTTAGGTGTGGTGCACACTTGTTAAACTTGGCGCTAGGCATTCCTAGATTAGCTCAAGGTTCAGTTAGAAGCAACTTGGTTGAAGTTGCGACGCGTTTCGACGAGTTTCGGGCTGTTTCCCAGGCACCGGACGCGGTCTTCGGGAACACCGGACGCGTCCGGTGTATTCGTTACCGCTGTTAGGGTTCGGCCCTGACCACCGGACGCGGTGCTCGCGAGGACCGGACGCAGTGGTCAGCGACCGACACGTGTCACCGAGAGAGAACACCCGTCGGACGCGATACTGGACTTGATCGGCGAGTCCGGTGCGAGTCCAGTAAGGTCCAGAGAGGACCGGACGCGTCCGGTCTTCAGGCATCGGACGCGGCCTCGCGTCCGGTGTGAGTCCAGTAAGCACCCTTGCACGTCGGACGCGTCCGGTGCTACCTGACCGGTGCGTCCGGTGGTTCGTTTTCAAAAACGGGTTTTGACCGTTACGGGGGACCGGTGCGTCCGGTGCGTTGCACCGGCGCGTCCGGTGACCCCGTGTCAGAAAGTAACGGTTCGTTTTCTCTGAGGGGTGTATAAATACAACCCCTCCACCTCTTTTAGAGCTCTCTTGCTCATTCAAACATCTGAGAAAACCCTTTAGAGTGCAAGGGAGTGCAAGAGCTCTAGTGAGGATAGAGATTTGAGAATCAAAGTTTGAGTTTCCTCACTAGTGATTCGAGAGTAGCAAGTGTGCATCCACCTCCTCATTTGGGCTCGTTGTGGTCAAGTGAGAGTTCTAGCTTGTTACTCTTGGTGATCGCCATCACCTAGACGGCTTGGTGGTGATTGGGAGTTTGGTGATCATCCGGCGGAGCTTGTGGATGACCCAACTCAAGTTGTGAGCGGTTTTGGGTGATTCGCCGCGACGGAGTGTCGAAGAATCAACCCGTAGAGAGCACTTGATCCTTGCGCGGATCAAGGGGGAGCGACACCCTTGCGCGGGTGCTCCAACGAGGACTAGTGGGGAGTGGCGACTCTCCGATACCTCGGAAAAACATCGCCGTGTTCCTTGCCCCTTTACATTCAAGCAATTACTTTCTCGTATTTACTTTCATTGCTTGTTTTACATTCCTAGATTTGCCATGCTAGACTAGGATTGGAAACTAGGGTGCAAAACTTTTTAACGGTAGACTCTCTAGGAACACAAGTAGGCACTAGGGGTGAATTCCGGCTTATAGGATTTAATTCTTGCAATTAATTTTTAGAAAAGCCCAATTCACCCCCCCCTCTTGGGCATCTTGATCCTTTCACTTTGTTGAAGTGACGGTACCCTAAAAACGTATGAACCTGCAATGCATTGGTCGTTTGTCCGCTAAATTGTCCTTTGCCTTGATGCAGGCGTCGAAAGTTATTGGAGCGTTGCCTCCATTAAATGGTTGTAAAGCGACTAATATGGTTGGAAGCATCAGAAATCCAGGAGTACATTTGTTCACATCCATGCAACCATACAACTAATACAGGTCAACTAGCACGACGCCTATGTTTGATGACCTGTGCTCCTCGATGACGAATCTGCGCCGTATGGTAAGTGAGCGGGTCTGGAGGACGGCGTTGACGTGCCGGCTAGAGATGTCAACGGGGCCCCGTTCCCCGATTCCCCGCGGGGAATTCACCCATTAGGGGACGGGGATGGTACAGTTTTTGCCCCCATGGGGGATTAGACGGGGCTAAAGTTATCCCCGTTGGGGTTCACGGGGCCGGGGATGGTATGCAGGCCCCCGTCCCCGCTCCCCGCGGGGACCCGACTCCGAAGGCCCATAAACTTGCAAGGCCCAATAACTGTGATATATAAGCAAAGTTGAAACCTTAACTCTTCACTTCCTCAGTCTCAAACTCGCACTCTCGCAGCCGCCCGCCCACCAAGCCACCACTCACACTTCCTCCTACCGTCTCTAGTCGATCCACGACGCACGAAGAAAGGGCGAGGCCAGCAGCCATCGCCGCACAGAGACAGGGCGAGGCCAACAGCCAACAGGCACATGAAGGTGGCCCGAGCTCGCACGGGGACGGGGAACCCCACGGGGATAATTCCCCGCACGGGGATGGGGATGGGGAGAAAATCTCCCCCGTGACATTTGGCGGTGTAACACCCTAGGTGTTTGTCACCAGTTAAGCAATGGGTTTGAGCTCAAACATGACATGTCAAGTGATAATCAAGGTGTCAAGATCAAATCTACATGATGGAGCTTCAACTTAAACTTGGGCCACGCACAATTGCTTACATATGGACCCTGGTTAAGATTATGCAAGAGTAATTCTAAACATGCTTCTTCCATGCACATTACATCCACATGCATCCATCTAGACCCGTGGAAAAGTTTCATGAAGTTTGGAATCAAAAAGTCACATGAAATGATAAGTCATATCTTTGCATGAATTGCTTTATCAAGTGATTGGAAACATATGAAGTCAACCAAACCTTGTAACCTTGCTCAAACAACTCTAATTGAACTCTACAACAAAAGTTATGAAGGGTTCGTGTTGAGCGAAGGTGGAGAAAATGTCCAAAAATAATGGAAACCCTATATTTCGTAGCAGAAAGGACCTTGCGTTGACCGAGAAATAAAGTTAACTTCTGGACTAGATATGAGGTTTGACCCAAAATGAAAGTTGAAGAAAAGTTTGAGTATAACAAACTTTATTAAAGGACCAAGTCATGATTTAGCTTTGAAATAGATCAAAACAGTGCTCAAAGTATAAGAGAAAAAAAAAGCCGAAATCAACCCGACCGTGTTTGTAGTCCGGTTTTCACCGATATCGACGTTGACATCCCGCGTTCTCCAAATTTTGCTAAGTAACTTGAGTTAGTCCAAAAATAAAAGTTCAAGGTTATGTTATGGGGAAGAGAATGCAAAAAGTTGCACTAAGTTTGATCGAGTTTCGACCTCCGAAAGCGAGTTTCCGTGATCGCTGTTAACATATTGACACTATCATCTTGGAGCTTAATTATCCGCTGTTACAAAGCTCAAATGGCCGGGCACCTTAAATAAGAAACGTAGAGCAGGCCGAGGTGAACAAACTTTGTTTATGGCCCAATGTTTAATTCAGCCTGGAAGAGGCCCCAAACGGTGTTCCACCTTGCACACATCGCTGCCCGCCACGTGCTCGGTGAAATGACTCAACGGGCAACACCTGTCTGTGGACGTGGCCACCATTGACGGGCTTTGCTGCCGTGTGGCCGCCACGCGCCATGGCTAGCCTGACGCCGCTGCCCGCTGGCGACCGCTTGAAGGCCGCGCCCGCCTGCCCTCCCACTCACTCTTCCTTGCTCTTGCCGCGCTCTCCCTCGCCCTGCTGCTGCGCCGCGGCTCGCCATCGCCATAGCCGACAGCTCAAGCTCCCGCCTCCGCGTGGTCTAGCCGCTTTAGTGCCCCTCCGCCCTAGATGGCTGTGCCCTGATCTTCCTCGCCCCACGCCGCTCCTCCCACGCCTCCCTTACTGATGCGCCATCGTCTGTAACGCGCCGCCGTCGTAACGCTAGCTGTCCGGCCGCCGGCCACCGTGGCCGCACCGCCACGGACCGCCTCGCGCCGAGCTGGGTAGCCCAACGGGTGCGCACGGGCCTCCTGATGCTCCCCCGCCATTCCCCCTACGCCGTCGAGTCCCCCTCCGGCCGGCACTACGAGCTACAGCGAGCTCCTCTGCTCCAAATCGCGTCAAGGACGTCGCGCATGAATTCGACAAAAGGAAGGGACCTTTCTGTGAAACCACAGACTCAGTTGAATAGTGCAAGAAGGACTTGTTCGCTCGGTTTGATTAAAGTTTCTTCCAGGGGTCCCGTTGTAAAGTGTTTGTCCTTTTCGGTTTAATAATTTTCTTTTTCAGAAAAATGACTAAAACTTTGGAAATTCATAGTAAATTGTAGGAAATTCGTAAAATAGCAAATGAGGACTTTTTGGAATCCTTGTGAAATTCTCTATGCAGTAGATCTATAATATTGCATGATTTAGTTTAAAGTTTTCTCTGTAAAAATGGATTTGTGCAGCTAGGTTTTTAATGCTAGTTGTATTTGTCATTTTCATAACTGTAGATCTAGGGCTCCAAATGAAGTGAAATTTTTGTGGCATGCTACTCATGTGATGATTGATGTGTGGTAAAAATTTCATGAATTTTGGTTGCCATTTGAGTGAGTTGTTAGTGTATCTTTCTCTCACATGAATTCTTGCAATAGCAATTTGTCTTTTTCATAGAGGTTGTTATACATGTCCAAATGACTTGAAATTTGTACAGTAGACTATTGGGTGTATGTAAGAGCTACTGTAATTTTTATAGATTTTGTTATGGACTTTTGGTATATGTTTATTATTTCACCTTGCTATTTAAATAAATTAAGAAATGCATTAAAAGAAATTATTTAATGGTGAGCACTATGCTTTTTGGTGATCATTTAACATGCACTTTATGATGGTTACATTGGTTGTGGCCAAATATATGTTTGAAATGTAAGTTAATATTTATTCTTGCAATTGATGCTTTCCTGGACAGTTTCTGGGACTTTGGTAATTGCACCATGAAAATGATGTTTGCTGAGAAATATGCTTATAACAAAGTTGTAGATAACTCATTAATCTAGCTTGTGTTAAATTTTGGTGGCATTTGACCTTATAGTTTGTGAGTAATGACTGTTTCAAGTTGGGTTCCAGAAATAGTTGTTCTCTGGAATCTCTGGACCAGATTCTGTAATTATGCATGTTTGACTTAGTTAACTTAAGAATCATGCTAAGATGATTAAAGATTAATTATAGACAATTTCATAAGCTTTCCAGAATGTCTTGTTGCATGGCTATTGGATTTGTATAACTCCAGTTATGATCCAAACATGTAGATGTTGTTTGCAGTCCAGAAATTGTCAGATGCTAGTTATGGTTGTTTACTCCATGTGTTGCTAAGTGTGGCTTATACCCTTGATGATGGTCAAGTTAAGATACTTGTGCTCTTGTTAAACTTGTGTTATGCTTAATGTGCTTGCCCTCTTTAATTGGTTGTGTGATGTTAGTTAATTAGCTTTTGGTGTCTATGTCTTAATCGTGTGTTTACATGAATAATTATGTGATACATCTTGTGTTACCATTCATCATATTCATACGCATGCATCTTGCATCTCATTTAGGTTCGCTAGATGCACCACGTGAAGGATGAGATGTTGAAGCCAAACCGGAAGACGGTGTTTGGTGGACCTATCCCGAAGATGGAAGGACTAAACAAGTGTCGGGATGGGAGATGCTCGCCGAGCGAGTGTCATCTGTCAATCACTAACCCAGTGTTCGATCTCAGGCAAGCCCCGGAGCATTCTAAGCCTCCTACTTTACAAAAGCAATTGAGTATATATATATGTTATATATGTATTGTTGCATTAAGTTATAGGAGTTGATTGAAAACACTTGCTGCATATATATCCTTTTCCTTGTCCCGCAAATATGCCTGAAATCCTATTTTGGTTCGGGATCGAAAATATTGCTTAGCCCTGCTTAGACCGGTAGCGATCGGTGATTTCCTGTCACCGGCAACTATAGGTGGTTACTGGAATACTTTAGCTATGGAATGGATGATATCCTGGAAATAACCAAGTGTTGATGGATAATTGGAGACCGGGCGGAATAAGTATGGGGCAACCAGACAGGGTTCTGGGGTGCTTGTAGTTTCCGCCTGTGTCGATTAAGGACCGACCGTTGTTGGGCCTCGAGTCATGTTGAACGCATGCCTCACATTTAGCTGGCCGAATAAAGTACCTTTCGACCGCGAAGCCGGGAGATTATTCGGGCCGAGTGGATTGCCCGCAACGCACTGTACCGGAGCAGTAGTGGCAGGAAACGGGGGCGCGATGATAAGGCCAAAGAGCAGTCGGGCGGCCCCCGGGTACATGTGGTTCCTGGCAAGCTCGCGACTTTACCTGAATAGTTGACTCGGTGACCAATACCTCACTTTAGCGGGTGAGTGAGGTTTGTGTGAGGAATAAATTACCAGCTGGTTAATAATCGATTCGAATCGCCATCGCTCCTGGATAGTGAGCACTTGACTCGAGTTACTGCATCGTAGTAATGATGATGGAACATAGATGGTTATGTGGATAATGTTGGAAATGCTAAACCTGAGATGGTGACCTTTGATGTTAATGGTTAATCAAGTGATTGCTTTAGCATAGGTGCTTACCTAGATTGAATAGGTTATAATAAAGATGATGCAAAAGGACTTAAATTAGTTTATTCATAATAACTTATGCTTTTCGCAAATGAGTCAAGCTAGCCCACTGAAAGAAAGCCTTGCATACTCCTTGGTGTCATATTATTTCTGGTTTATGACGGGTAAGTCTAGCTGAGTACCTTCTCGTACTCAGGGTTTATTCCCACTTGTTGCAGGTTGTGATGTATCATAGCTACTGCAAGAATTGGAAGACTCCGACTGTAGTGGCGGAGTGTGATCATGGGCATGATCCTTCTGAGCTATCTTATCTCTCATGCTTTTATGGGAAATTGATCTTGGTACTGGCATGTATTTGAATTAAGGTGATATTAGTTTTTAAACTACTTTGCTTCCGCTACTTTTAAACTTGAGTTGTAATAACTCTACTGAACTTCGATATATGTTAAATTACTTATAAATTGGATGTAACATATGACCTGTTATGTTGAACCACTACGATCTTGGCTTGTATGTTGGTTGGTTTGAAATCCCTCGTGATTTTATTGGACTACCGGAGTTATAAGAGCTTAAGTACAGGAATTTAATTGCTCCGGCGATTGTTTTTGTACTTTTGTTCTTATAATTTGGGCGGTTCCGTGACAGCTGGTATCGGAGCAAGGTTCAACACTAAACATGTCATATGTGTATTGAAAACAAAGGTTTTTGTTTGCAAAACTCAGTTTTTGACAACTTATAGCTACTACATATATAGGTTTGTTCAAATCTGAATTTTAAATCTAAGTATGCCAGTGGTCATTTCCTTTATGCCCAATTAAGGACCCTTAGGTGGCTTAATTAAGTACTAACTTGGAGGTTTTAAATTTTTGCATCTACGCCCAAGCCAAGGTATGTATGAGTGGTAACTTGACCGCACCGTTACCCTGTGGTCGAATGGTAGTGGTAACCTTCATATATGAAATAGCCATGTATGTCGTTAGAGTTACATTCTTGCAACGTCGCACCTACGCCAAGGTAAGTGTGAGCTGGGAGAGCATGACCGTTCAACCATCGGTCTAGGGGAGAGTTAGCTATGGTTACTAACATAATTACATGTTTAACCATGTAATTATGAAAGTACTTAATTGTGGGTACATTTGTTGGGTAGCTTTGATACCGAAGTATATGCATCAGGGGATGTATGTATGGAGAGTATTTAGTTTACTGCTTTCATTGTGTGGTATATTGGGAATTGTTGGGCTGCAATGAAATTTTCTGCAGGTACGCTAACCACGAATGCGTAAGTTGAATGTAGCTGACGACTAGCTCTATATCGAGAGAATGCGTGTTATGCCACCGACATAGAACGTGATTGCCACCTTAGGCTGGCAATCTTGTGAGGACGAATAGGACGAAGCATGCATCATCATGATTGTTGCTTTGTGCATATAACTATGCTCCTCCCACCTTTGTCCTAACAAATAAGTAACTTGTGATTGATGTGCATGTACTAAGTTGATTACTTTAGCATGCTTTTGTTTTAGCTAAACTTGTAGTTAGTTCTTGTTGGATAAATTCTTGTTAGGTGTGAGCCTTCTGCTTAGTATTGGATGCTTAAGCTAACTTGACTAATAATCTCAAGTGTCCGCTTAAAATTGTGATGCTGTGTAGATGCTTGTTATCTAGGAAGTGTCATAGTTGACCTCTCTTTTGTCCTCGGTGAGCATGTGAGTGTTGAAGATGCTTTATCCTAGATCAACGCTCATGTTACGTAATCGCATGGTTGTCGTCTCTAATTAGATTCTCTCGTAGGAGCCAGAGCCTGTAGACGTGGTTGCTAGCCCTTGAATGTTTTTGTATCCATGCCTTGCTTGAACCGTAGGCCCTAGCGTAGTCCCCTTATATGTTTGCTTAGGCCTTGGACATCCGCTACCTTTTAGAGAATGCCCTTGTTCGATTGACCAACCAAGTTAAAGTCCTAACGAACGTCGATCTTGACCACAGTTGTTGCTTGCCAAGTTTTGGAGACCATACCCAATTCCATGTTGGACCTCCCGATTGTCTCTCCTACAGATGATCCGAGCAACGCTAATCTCTCGTTGTCTAATCTAGAAATCTTTGCTTGCGAAATCAGGTGGCTATCTTATCAACCCAATCTCTGATCGGTGTATCATTTTGTTCTAGAAGTCTGCTAAAGTCCATCTCAACTTCTAACATCTCTCAATGTTATTAATCTTGATCTCATGTTGTTGTCCAACATGACCGAGAACCCTTGCTCAGTTGTCTTCGGCAATTAAGCTATGTTCTCTTACGCTGTGTTTTAATATTTGAATCGCCTCCTTGTTGACTCTAAACCTTGTAACTACCCTTGCTTGCTACTCCTCCCTTGTCTGGTACTTGTTCTTACCACCCAATCGGTGCCACTTGAAATTCCACTTTGTTTGTGCGTTTAATAATGGTGTTACGATTAGCATTCTATGGTGCCGCGACGAAACCGAGAGCCTCCTGTGGGCGCGCACACAAGGTTGTGCTGCTCGGCACGCGCTGGTATCAGGGTTGCTATTCATGATCCATTATGAAACGACATCCGATGTGTTATTTCTAGTGACCGTTTTCCTTGGTTATCTCCCTATATCTTATCTGAAGATTCATATCTTAGACCTTATGTAGTAGATATCCCTTGAAGTTGCTAAGAAGATGACCTTTGAAGAACAGTCACTGACATAAACATTAACAGACTGCAAGAGGTGGTAGACAAGTGACTCTCCTATGTGTCCTTGTACGACGTCGGTTATCGATTGAGCAATGTATGCCATCCCTGTTGAATCGAATGGGCACCTAACACAAAATGATTGGATAAGTTATCCATTGGAAAAGAACCAATCGTCACATGGTGCATATGACCTAACTATCAAAGTCTTGATCCTTGTGTAGATGACAGTCATACAGATGAAATTAACTCTCTCTGGTGTGACTCCTTATCTGTAGACTTCGATGCCGACCACTTGTTTGTGCTTCGACTGTAATTAGTGTGGTGGTCAAGAGTAAAGGTTGGAACTTTGAGAATTGAGAGACAAATGATTAGTTACCAGTAAGAAGGTTAATCTCCAGCCAAGTAACGATTCTTTGATAGCTGTGATAGTTATGTCTCGACAAGCAATAGTAAGCAAAGAAGCCATGAAGCCGGTCAGCAATGCAGTTGTTGCATCTTCTCCAAATGTGCTATCAAGTCAATTCCATCTTGGACAATCACGTACCTAGTGCAAGATATTGTATTAGCCAAGTGAAGGACTAGAGAAAGGCTTCTGCTACTATGAGAAAGATGAGAGAGTGCAAAACACACGCCTCAACATGTGAAGCAAAAGAAAAGGAAGAACACGAAATCTGTCTAGAATTTTGTGGCACAACACCCGGTTATCTTCAAGTCAACGGCTAGTGACTCAAACGAAGTTGGATTGACCCCAAACTTGGTAACCTCATCCCTTGCTTAGGACTCATCAATGTCTTAAGTGGGTATGAGTATTGGTTGAGTAAAACATCGAATTTGAGAGATGTCTTGTCAGCTTGGTTTGCTGCCATTTCTGAACAGAGCAATTTTGGTAGATGGATTGTTTGGATAGTCAAATGGTGTCCGTTTGGGCCGAATTTTGGTGAGTAGTTAGAAGACTCATGGATCTACCTGCCCACCAAAAGTTGTGCATATTGGAGCAGTAGTTTGTGTGATATGAACAGAAAACAAAAGAGTACAGAGTCGGTAATTTCTCTGTTGACTGCGATCATCCTTTGCATTGGAAGGCTATGTTTGTATTGCATGCCAAGAACTTGCAATTGATAAGTATCTTGCTGTTAGACAACCCTCAATACCCTTGGGAAGATAAATTGCACCCCTATGTGCCTTGCTTTTGGCCTCTTAGATCAACAATGAATGGGCAGTCAAGGTGTTCTACAAGTCAAATTGTGCCATTGCGAGATGAAAGCATTTGGGAAGTGTTAAACCATAAATTTTTCAGATTTTGGTTTTGAGGTATCGATTGACATGAGAATGGAAGCCTCAATGTAAAATATGGATCAAGAAGGCTAGTTTTGCCATAGTGCAAGTCAACCCAACTTATTACGCAACTGCATCACGGAGGAAAATTTTGCTCAACCTGCTTACTAGTGAACTATTTCCTGAAGATTGATGAATACTTGCAACTTTTGTTGTCTTCCAGACCTGACTATCATCTTTTGCGGTAATGGTTCTCTAGTGCTGACGTGTCTCTGGTACTTTATATGTGTTTTTAACCAAGAGATTGTATCTGATTCAACTCAGATAATTGTTGCATTTGTATAAGAGAATCTTTTTAGGTGACATTTGGCAGAAATCCAGGACCGACAGAGTCAGCTATCACTTTCACTGTTTCCTCAATAGGCTCAGATAATATAGAGTTAGCATCAGAGAAAGAGAACTGCACACGTGGAGCAATATGTAGTTTTCCATCAGTTGGCATCTAAGTGAGTGAGTCATCTATGACCGGTTTAGACATTGTCTTTTGGCTAGACGGTTTCTGATAGCCTCAAAGAATGACTACCTCGTATATGGATCCAACCCTTATCGGAAGTGTACATACTATGCCACTAGAAAAGTAAATGCTATGAGTAATTTGTCCATGCTCGTAGTACCCTCTGTGCACCATGAACGAAGTACCGTATTGTCTTGGATTCCTACTAAAATAACAATGCTTCATGGAAGTCAGTGAAGGAAATTCTTCAGACAAAAGTTTCTGTGTAGAGTGAGTACCAGAAAGTTATCTTCCAAATTAGCCTTTCTACTACTTGAAGCTAAGTAGCCTGATGCGCTTGCAGATGTTGGAATTGGATAACATGCTTCTCTTCCCTTGGAAAGTTCTTCGCACCGAATCTCGGGACGCGATTCTTTTAAGGGGGGAGGGCTGTAACACCCTAGGTGTTTGTCACCAGTTAAGCAATGGGTTTGAGCTCAAACATGACATGTCAAGTGATAATCAAGGTGTCAAGATCAAATCTACATGATGGAGCTTCAACTTAAACTTGGGCCACGCACAATTGCTTACATATGGACCCTGGTTAAGATTATGCAAGAGTAATTCTAAACATGCTTCTTCCATGCACATTACATCCACATGCATCCATCTAGACCCGTGGAAAAGTTTCATGAAGTTTGGAATCAAAAAGTCACATGAAATGATAAGTCATATCTTTGCATGAATTGCTTTATCAAGTGATTGGAAACATATGAAGTCAACCAAACCTTGTAACCTTGCTCAAACAACTCTAATTGAACTCTACAACAAAAGTTATGAAGGGTTCGTGTTGAGCGAAGGTGGAGAAAATGTCCAAAAATAATGGAAACCCTATATTTCGTAGCAGAAAGGACCTTGCGTTGACCGAGAAATAAAGTTAACTTCTGGACTAGATATGAGGTTTGACCCAAAATGAAAGTTGAAGAAAAGTTTGAGTATAACAAACTTTATTAAAGGACCAAGTCATGATTTAGCTTTGAAATAGATCAAAACAGTGCTCAAAGTATAAGAGAAAAAAAGCCGAAATCAACCCGACCGTGTTTGTAGTCCGGTTTTCACCGATATCGACGTTGACATCCCGCGTTCTCCAAATTTTGCTAAGTAACTTGAGTTAGTCCAAAAATAAAAGTTCAAGGTTATGTTATGGGGAAGAGAATGCAAAAAGTTACACTAAGTTTGATCGAGTTTCGACCTCCGAAAGCGAGTTTCCGTGATCGCTGTTAACATATTGACACTATCATCTTGGAGCTTAATTATCCGCTGTTACAAAGCTCAAATGGCCGGGCACCTTAAATAAGAAACGTAGAGCAGGCCGAGGTGAACAAACTTTGTTTATGGCCCAATGTTTAATTCAGCCTGGAAGAGGCCCCAAACGGTGTTCCACCTTGCCCACGTCGCTGCCCGCCACGTGCTCGGTGAAATGACTCAACGGGCAACACCTGTCTGTGGACGTGGCCACCATTGACGGGCTTTGCTGCCGTGTGGCCGCCACGCGCCATGGCTAGCCTGACGCCGCTGCCCGCTGGCGGCCGCTTGAAGGCCGCGCCCGCCTGCCCTCCCACTCACTCTTCCTTGCTCTTGCCGCGCTCTCCCTCGCCCTGCTGCTGCGCCGCGGCTCGCCATCGCCATAGCCGACAGCTCAAGCTCCCGCCTCCGCGTGGTCTCGCCGCTTTAGTGCCCCTCCGCCCTAGATGGCTGTGCCCTGATCTTCCTCGCCCCACGCCGCTCCTCCCACGCCTCCCTTACTGATGCACCATCGTCTGTAACGCGCCGCCGTCGTAACGCTAGCTGTCCGGCCGCCGGCCACCGTGGCCGCACCGCCACGGACCGCCTCGCGCCGAGCTGGGTAGCCCAACGGGTGCGCACGGGCCTCCTGATGCTCCCCCGCCATTCCCCCTACGCCGTCGAGTCCCCCTCAGGCCGGCACTACGAGCTACAGCGAGCTCCTCTGCTCCAAATCGCGTCAAGGACGTCGCGCATGAATTCGACAAAAGGAAGGGACCTTTCTGTGAAACCACAGACTCAGTTGAATAGTGCAAGAAGGACTTGTTCGCTCGGTTTGATTAAAGTTTCTTCCAGGGGTCCCGTTGTAAAGTGTTTGTCCTTTTCGGTTTAATAATTTTCTTTTTCAGAAAAATGACTAAAACTTTGGAAATTCATAGTAAATTGTAGGAAATTCGTAAAATAGCAAATGAGGACTTTTTGGAATCCTTGTGAAATTCTCTATGCAGTAGATCTATAATATTGCATGATTTAGTTTAAAGTTTTCTCTATAAAAATGGATTTGTGCAGCTAGGTTTTTAATGCTAGTTGTATTTGTCATTTTCATAACTGTAGATCTAGGGCTCCAAATGAAGTGAAATTTTTGTGGCATGCTACTCATGTGATGATTGATGTGTGGTAAAAATTTCATGAATTTTGGTTGCCATTTGAGTGAGTTGTTAGTGTATCTTTCTCTCACATGAATTCTTGCAATAGCAATTTGTCTTTTTCATAGAGGTTGTTATACATGTCCAAATGACTTGAAATTTGTACAGTAGACTATTGGGTGTATGTAAGAGCTACTGTAATTTTTATAGATTTTGTTATGGACTTTTGGTATATGTTTATTATTTCACCTTGCTATTTAAATAAATTAAGAAATGCATTAAAAGAAATTATTTAATGGTGAGCACTATGCTTTTTGGTGATCATTTAACATGCACTTTATGATGGTTACATTGGTTGTGGCCAAATATATGTTTGAAATGTAAGTTAATATTTATTCTTGCAATTGATGCTTTCCTGGACAGTTTCTGGGACTTTGGTAATTGCACCATGAAAATGATGTTTGCTGAGAAATATGCTTATAACAAAGTTGTAGATAACTCATTAATCTAGCTTGTGTTAAATTTTGGTGGCATTTGACCTTATAGTTTGTGAGTAATGACTGTTTCAAGTTGGGTTCCAGAAATAGTTGTTCTCTGGAATCTCTGGACCAGATTCTGTAATTATGCATGTTTGACTTAGTTAACTTAAGAATCATGCTAAGATGATTAAAGATTAATTATAGACAATTTCATAAGCTTTCCAGAATGTCTTGTTGCATGGCTATTGGATTTGTATAACTCCAGTTATGATCCAAACATGTAGATGTTGTTTGCAGTCCAGAAATTGTCAGATGCTAGTTATGGTTGTTTACTCCATGTGTTGCTAAGTGTGGCTTATACCCTTGATGATGGTCAAGTTAAGATACTTGTGCTCTTGTTAAACTTGTGTTATGCTTAATGTGCTTGCCCTCTTTAATTGGTTGTGTGATGTTAGTTAATTAGCTTTTGGTGTCTATGTCTTAATCGTGTGTTTACATGAATAATTATGTGATACATCTTGTGTTACCATTCATCATATTCATACGCATGCATCTTGCATCTCATTTAGGTTCGCTAGATGCACCACGTGAAGGATGAGATGTTGAAGCCAAACCGGAAGACGGTGTTTGGTGGACCTATCCCGAAGATGGAAGGACTAAACAAGTGTCGGGATGGGAGATGCTCGCCGAGCGAGTGTCATCTGTCAATCACTAACCCAGTGTTCGATCTCAGGCAAGCCCCGGAGCATTCTAAGCCTCCTACTTTACAAAAGCAATTGAGTATATATATATGTTATATATGTATTGTTGCATTAAGTTATAGGAGTTGATTGAAAACACTTGCTGCATATATATCCTTTTCCTTGTCCCGCAAATATGCCTGAAATCCTATTTTGGTTCGGGATCGAAAATATTGCTTAGCCCTGCTTAGACCGGTAGCGATCGGTGATTTCCTGTCACCGGCAACTATAGGTGGTTACTGGAATACTTTAGCTATGGAATGGATGATATCCTGGAAATAACCAAGTGTTGATGGATAATTGGAGACCGGGCGGAATAAGTATGGGGCAACCAGACAGGGTTCTGGGGTGCTTGTAGTTTCCGCCTGTGTCGATTAAGGACCGACCGTTGTTGGGCCTCGAGTCATGTTGAACGCATGCCTCACATTTAGCTGGCCGAATAAAGTACCTTTCGACCGCGAAGCCGGGAGATTATTCGGGCCGAGTGGATTGCCCGCAACGCACTGTACCGGAGCAGTAGTGGCAGGAAACGGGGGCGCGATGATAAGGCCAAAGAGCAGTCGGGCGGCCCCCGGGTACATGTGGTTCCTGGCAAGCTCGCGACTTTACCTGAATAGTTGACTCGGTGACCAATACCTCACTTTAGCGGGTGAGTGAGGTTTGTGTGAGGAATAAATTACCAGCTGGTTAATAATCGATTCGAATCGCCATCGCTCCTGGATAGTGAGCACTTGACTCGAGTTACTGCATCGTAGTAATGATGATGGAACATAGATGGTTATGTGGATAATGTTGGAAATGCTAAACCTGAGATGGTGACCTTTGATGTTAATGGTTAATCAAGTGATTGCTTTAGCATAGGTGCTTACCTAGATTGAATAGGTTATAATAAAGATGATGCAAAAGGACTTAAATTAGTTTATTCATAATAACTTATGCTTTTCGCAAATGAGTCAAGCTAGCCCACTGAAAGAAAGCCTTGCATACTCCTTGGTGTCATATTATTTCTGGTTTATGACGGGTAAGTCTAGCTGAGTACCTTCTCGTACTCAGGGTTTATTCCCACTTGTTGCAGGTTGTGATGTATCATAGCTACTGCAAGAATTGGAAGACTCCGACTGTAGTGGCGGAGTGTGATCATGGGCATGATCCTTCTGAGCTATCTTATCTCTCATGCTTTTATGGGAAATTGATCTTGGTACTGGCATGTATTTGAATTAAGGTGATATTAGTTTTTAAACTACTTTGCTTCCGCTACTTTTAAACTTGAGTTGTAATAACTCTACTGAACTTCGATATATGTTAAATTACTTATAAATTGGATGTAACATATGACCTGTTATGTTGAACCACTACGATCTTGGCTTGTATGTTGGTTGGTTTGAAATCCCTCGTGATTTTATTGGACTACCGGAGTTATAAGAGCTTAAGTACAGGAATTTAATTGCTCTGGTGATTGTTTTTGTACTTTTGTTCTTATAATTTGGGCGGTTCCGTGACAGGCGGGGATGGGGATGAGGGAAGTTTCTTCCCCACGGGGACGGGGATGGGGAGGCACTCCCCGACGGGGAATTCCCCGTTGACATGGTGAGTGCCGGCGGGGTCGACTCTGTAGGCTGCGTACTCTCAGTCGGCTGAGTTGGCAGAGGTGCACCTAAAAGCTATGAGGGCCCGGCCTCATCGGTGAAAGCCCAAGTTTGGTTTTGGTAATTAATGACACAAAGTTGCTAATGCCATGTGTTAAGTGTTTTGAGTTAGGCATAAGCAACACATGTGATGAAGGTGTACGTGGCAAGGAGTGGTGGCCACAAGATCACAAAGAAATGGTGCATGGAAATGAAATGACGATCATGGTGAAGATGCACATAATATGATGGACATGAAGGTCAAGTGGAAGAGAATGATCTAAGAGCGCAAGACAAAGGTATAACCATAGGGTTTTCCTTTTGCCGGTCTAAGTTGAGTAGAGAAGTGATTGACCGGGTTTAGGATACATAGCCGACTATCAAGAGGGGCAATCACGGTTAGCTCGGGAATCAAGTGCCACTAGATCAATGTCTTGAGCATATGCATTAGGATCTAGTTGAGAGCTAACATAACGCCTTGAAAAATGACTGTGAAAATGCTAACACACATGCACATGGTGATTTACACATGGTGGTGTTGGCACATTTGCGAAGGCGGTGGTGTTTGAACGGTAGTAAGGGGTTTGGGGTTCGCTCTCCCTCCCGCGGGATTCAGGCGTTTTCGAGGAAATGAAATGCTTATTTTCTATTGTGCCGGAGGCGAGAAAAGGTGGCGAAAGTCCGAAATGATTATCACTGAAAATACAGCGATCGGACGCTGCACCGGACGCGGTCACGGTTTGACCGGACGCGTCCGGTCAGTTCAACGTGGCGCGGGCACTAGGGTTTGTGACCAGACGCTGGTCTGGCCTGACCAGCGCGTCCGGTCAGTTCACCTGAGCGCAGCAGTAGAGCGCGCGACCGACGCGTCCGGTCCCTCACGGAACCGGAGCGTCCGGTCAGGCGTCCAGAGGGGCAGAGTGTTGATCGGACGCGCGGCGCGTCCGGTTACGTGCGATCGGACACGTCCGGTCTCGACGGGAGCTTACTGGAACGCGACCGGACGCTGGCACTGTCGCGTCCGGTCAAACGTTTGAGCGCATCCGGTCAGGGCAATGGCTAGTTCTGACACGCACTGTTCATGCTTGTCCTGTAGTGACCGGACGCGTCCGGTCACCCTGACCGGAGCGTCCGGTCAGCGTGATTTTCGCTGCGTCGTCCGTAACGGCTAGCTGCGTACCCCTTCGTTATAAATAGAGGATGTCCGGGGTTTGAGGGGATCTCTTGCACATTTTGAGACCTAGAGACATCCTTTGAGCTAGAGAACAACCCCTCCACTCATCTCTTTGCTTAGTTGCACATCTTGAGTGAGATTGAGTGAGATTCAAGTGCATTGCTTGAGAGTTACATTCTAGAGGCACTTGATCTTCGAGTTGCTGCGGATTTCTTGTTACTCTTCCGTGTTTCCCAACACGGTAGACGGCTTGGAGCAGCGGAGGTGATTGAGCTCGCAATTGGAGATTGTTGGAGCCCTCACCAAGTGTTGTAAGGGGTTCTTGATCCTTCCCCGCGGGAGTTCGCAAATTGGATACTCTAGTGGAGCTCGTGGCTTGGAGGATCTCCATCTTGTGTGCGGTTGTGCGGCGCCCGCCGAGGGCTCGACTCTTGATAGTTGATTAGCTCGCGAACCGACAAGTGGGTGCATCGCCACAACGAGGAGTAGCTTGCCGGGAAGAAAGTGAACATCGGTAAAAAATCTTGTGTCATCTCTTTGCCGAGGATTTCTCTTGTGATTGATTCTTCGAGTGCATTACTTCTCTACATCGTTGGTATAAGAATCAAGTCACTTGCTCTTTACTTTCTTGTACTTACCCTAGTGTAGTTTGGTTAGTGTAGCTCTTATCATATAGGAGTAAGTAGCTTAGTGACTTAGTCTTGTTGGTGTATATTAGAGATCATAGCCTTGCCTCACTAGAATTGTATAGGTGGCTTGCATAGTGTAGTTGAGCTAGTGCTAGATTTAGCATAGCCATCTTTTATACTAACGTGGTTGTCTAGTGAAGCTTGTAGATTTTTAAATAGGCTATTCACCCCCCTCTAGCCATTTGGACCTTACAATCGGGGATCCAAGGAGTGTCGTCAGTGTAAAAGGTTGCGAAGCTGCTAGTACCCGTCATGTAGTCACTGCAAGAAGCACGTCCACCTACCAAAAATTTGTAAGGTCACATAGAGCATGTTACATACATAATGCATGAAGAAATCGGAAGGTTGTCACAAAAATACCTAGGACTTCAACCGTTGGTTGCGAAGAACAAGCACGTCCTCCAGATCCTACGATTGGAGGTGGAGGTGGCGCTAGAGGCTCACCCTATTGGATGTGAACAACTACATCTGTGGTGTGGCAGCATGATGCCCGGCGTACTCCCGCCAAGCAACGCTACCCCAGTTGTCGAAGGGCGGCAACCAACTCGATCCTTGTCAGCTGTGAGCTGGTCCAACGCAGCGACGTACGCATTGCACGTGACTCTACCTGTGCCTATTGCCCACCTCGGCTGCAAAGAACAAACTTGTTGAACATTGAAAGCATAATACTAATATAATTCAACAAATAGTATAGATAAAATACTTATGTCACGGGACAGCCAGAGTGTGCCCATCGTTGGGGAGTCGAGCTCGTCGGCCACACCAACGTGGTCGACAGCGTATATCTTGTTGTCGTGCGGCTCGTACGATGATAGGGCCGGCCTCCCAATATCGAACCGCTCGAACGACCACAACATCAGCAACAACGGAAAACCATACAACGTACCTGTTGTAGTCCTCCGAGAGCAAGCATCGCACAAAGCTCGGTACGTAGCTGCAAGCACCGCTGAACCCCAACTGTACTAGGGAATCGCCTCAAGTGGTGTGTACGCTATCTACGCCGCGTAGTGGACTAAGTGCTTGTCGACGGTGTCGTGGTGAGAACTGGTGAAGAGTACCCAGCCGAACAACCACAACAGGTACGCCTCCAAGTGTTGCTGGACCCTCCAGTCGTCCTCATCCTCTGTGAGCTCTCCGCACGAAACTGAGACAACCACGCCTTCGGAGGGCCGTGGTGGTCGTGGAAGCTGACATGCTCATCCTCTCCCTCCCTCAGCCAGAAGACACCCTCAAAACGGTGCAAGAGCTGGTCCTCCCAGTCCCCTGGCACTACTACAGGGCCGACAGGGGCACCAGCGAGAGGTAGACCAAACAACATGGCGACGTCCTGCAGAGTGATGGTCACCTCACCTACAGGTAGGTGGAAAGTGTGCGTCTCCGGTCTCCAACGGTCGACCCAAGCAGAGAGGAGTGCACGGTCAACCGGAAAACGCGCATTATGTTTGCCACGAATTCCACCGTCATGTTCTTATGCTTGATCAGCGTTGTCTGCAGCAAGCAACTGTGTGGTTGGACAATAGTGACTATGAAGTTGCTCTCAGTACGTGTGAAAGGTCTTGATGGCTAGAGGGGGGTGAATAGCCTTTTAAAACTTTCTACAAAGACAAGCTAAACAAGTTTATCAATACAACAAATAGCGAGATGCGAGTTTTGCTTAGCCTACGGGGTGTTTGCAAGCCACCTATCCAATTCACAATTCTAGTATATATGCACTCAACCGCACAAGTCAAACCGAGAAGGAAACTACAACTAGCAAGCTACACAAAAGAGCTACTCTAACAAAGTAACTAAGAAGTCAATACAAGAGAGAGTTAGAAGGGTATCACCGAGGGGCGAAGTATTGAGCCAACCAAACAATATGATCAAGAGATGAATTCCACAAAATACAATCACCGGGATCGATCAATCACAATAAGAATAATGACACAAAGATTTATCCCGAGGTTCACGTGCTTGCCGGCACGCTAGTCCCCGTTGTGTCCCTCTTCACCACGTGGTTCGGTGGCTAATCGGTCTCACACCGAGCCTCTCAAAAGGCGTCACAAGAACCTACCAAATGGCAAAAGGTTGCAATGACACGAGTAATTTACTAATGTTGCCTTTGGCGCTTCGCCGAGGTAGGCACAAACCCCTCACAATCACCAGAGGTGGCCAAGAACAATCACCAACTCTTGCCAACGCCTCCAAGCTGCTCCAAGCCGTCTAGGTGGCGGCAACCACCAAGAGAAACAAGAATCCCGCAGCAAATCAACCACCAAGTGCCAACTAGATGCAATCTCACAATGCAAATGCACTTAGATCACTCAATCTCACTTCGAATATGCAAAGAAGCAAGAGAGATGAGTGGGAGGGAAGTTGCTTAGCTCAAAGTGCTCACAAGTATGTCAAAATGTCCAAGAGAGAGAGCCTTGAGCCGGCCAACGAGTATTTATAGACGTACCCCTTCGAATATAGCCGTTAGGAACTTGATTCAGCAGCAGTCGCGCTGACCGGACGCGCTGGTCGCGTGGACCGGACGCGCCGATCGCGCAACGGCTCTTTTTCGAAACTCCGACCGGACGCGCTGGTCGCAACGACCGGACGCGCTGGTCACGACCGGACGCGCCGGTCCCGTGACTGTCCGGACGCGCTGGTCAACCCTGAGCCGCGCACAACGAAACAGCGACCGGACGCGCCGGAGAACTGACCGGACGCCACAGTGCCAGCGTCCGGTTGGAGTCCAGTAAGCTCCTTGATCGACCGGACGCGTCCGGTCGACTGTGACCGGACGCGCTGTGCGTCCGATCAACCAACTGAAATATGCGCAGACGCTGAACGCTGACCGGACGCGTCCGGTCAAACAGTGACCGCGTCCGGTCCAGCGTCCGGTCACCACTGTGACCTCCGTTCGCCTCCGTTTCTTTTTCCGACTTTCGGCGTAGTGGAAAATAGTCGTTTCAACTCCTCGAAAACGCCTGAATCCCGCCTCGCAAGCTCGGCGGGAGGGAGAGAGGACCCCAAACCCTCCCTACCGCTCAAACTCCACCGCCTTCGCAAATGTGCTAACATCACCAAGTGACCATCACCATGTGCATGTGTGTTAGCATTTTCACAATCATTTTTCGAGGCGTTATTAGTTCTATCAAAATGCATATGATTATGAAATGCACACCTAGAGGCACTTAGGAGTTCAATAGCCGCGTCATTCCCCTCTTTATAGTACGGCTATCTATCCTATAATGTAACCACACCCACTAGGTGTCTTGGTTACTAAAACACAACCCTTAAGCATATACCTTTGCCTTGATCACGTAGAGTTGCGTCCAAATCCAAGTGTGGCCATCATGATCACCATGTCCATCTTGCCACCAACCTTGGAATGTACTAATCCTCATATGCTACATACAACTTAGGCATAGGATTAGTACTTAGGCATTGTCACTAATTACCAACACCAAACATAGGACTTTCAACGTGGCATATGACCATGAACATGCCAAGTACAACCTGGGGTCACACACTTCACATCCCACGTCGTGGGGTTAGAAATAACCACCTTAAACTGCTTCTTTTCAGAAAAAGCCCACCGCCGAACTTCATGCTGCAGATGAACCTTGTCATGAAACATCTGCCCTTGTTTCACTTCAATCATTGAATACTCCCACGACGAATGACGACCATCATCGACTGTCATAGCATCTGGTGCTATGTGAGCCCAATCCTCAGGGATATAGGTCTCGTCATTAAAGCTCCTGCTCGCAAATTCATTCACAAAGGCGAGGTGCTCCGCATCGTCAACCTCCATCTGTTCCACGATTCTTTCATCCTCCTCACCTTGGTCAACTTCCATGTACGGACCATTCTCTTTCGCTTCTCCATCCTCTATCGTGTTCTGAACCGCCTGAGGATCGAAAACATAGGTCTGCTCAGCATTTGCGGCCTCTAAGTTATCCTCTACTACATCTATGTTGCTACTCTCACCCTGCATGCCATCATGCAGGAACTCAACAAGCATGATGTTGTAATAACGACGCTCCAACTCCAATGCCTTCGACACAAGAAAATGTCACTTCTTCGTGTTACTGGCCTCATATAGCTCCCACCTCTATCCATTCTCCCACAATTTAGGCACCAACATACTAATCCTGAAACGATGCTGGGAGGGCGGAACACCCAAATATTCATGCAGGCAGGCTAAAACTTGTTTGCGGCTATAATCTAGCGGCGAATTCAGTTCTGTGTCAAAGACCTGGAACTCACTAAGGTCTACCCCACTGTTCCCATATCTGATTTCACCGTCGCCATGGTAAATTCTGAAAGGAACTAAATCGGTCGATATTCCTAGTCGCATCGTGCAAAGTATCGTGTCAGTTACATGAAGTACCATGCGAACTAAACAAAATAAACTAAAACAAGACTAACCCTAAGTAAATCGAACCCTACAACCTAACTAAAAATAACTAACAACAGCTAAAACTAACCCTAAAAAATAACCCTAAATATCTAACTAAATATACTAATTAATCTAATTCTTAAAAACTAATTAATCTAACCTAATGTACGACTACAAGCTAAATATACTAATTAATCTAACCCTAAAAAACTAATTAATGTAACCCTAAAAAATTAATCCTAATGTACCACTACAAACTAAATATACTATTTAATCTAACCCTAATCATATCTAACTAAACAAACTAAACTGACATATTCTAAGTAAACTAACTAAAAAACTGAAATCTAAATAAAAAAACCTTACCTGCACAGCGCCGAGCGAGCAGGCGACGCGCGGGCAGGGTGGGGGCGGCGGCGGCACGCCCTCCACCGGATTCGACGCCGGCCGGCGCAGGGAGGCTGCCCGCGTGGCGGGGCGAGCGAGCAGCGGCGGCCGACGGCGACGCGGTGAGAGAGAGAGCGAGCGCGAGCCAGAGGGAAGGAGTCTCAAAGCATTTGGTAGGTTGGTCCGTCGTCGCATGCAGATGCAGATGCAACCCCATGTTTCAGCCCCTCGCCCGTAGCAGCAGCATTGAACGAGAAGCTACAGACGTCGCCCTTTTTTGACCCACGGCGATCTGCAACGTGACAGGCACCTTAATTTGGTACGAACGTGACCCCTCCAACTACCACGCTATGAACGCGCACGCCTGCTGCGGGCCTGCGAGCTCTGTTTGCATTGTCAGAGGGACCTATCGGCCTTATCGGCCCCCACGCGGCCGATAGGCCTGGCCGTACGCTTGTCGGCTGCTGGAAGACCGATAGGGACATGTCGGCAACCCAAAAGCCGATAGTCCCAGTCCGCAATCTGACAGGCTACATTTGCAATTCTTTTTACTTAAATGCTACATTTCCAATTAATCATTAATTTTTTTTTTTGCAGCTGCTCCAGTTCCTCGCGCGCGGCGTGGCTGTTCCCCGGCGCCCAGTGATTTGTGTTAGCACACCTGTAATTGTATGCTTCTGTACTGCGCTCGCCGGCGATAACGCGCATGCACCGTATGCCCCGAAGACTCGCTCGCACGGCGCCTACGCTCCACTAGTTAGTTGATGGCTGAAGCAAACAGCATACCGATCAATACAAACTGTAGTTGATCGATACTGAGCCTCGCTCCTCTTCACTTTGCAGTTGAAATGGCCACGCCTGACTCCTCTCAGCTCGACCGCGCGTCGTCGTCGCCGTCGTTCAGCGTCAATGCGGCCGGATCGGGCTCCTCCCTCTCCTCCCCGTCCTCGACGTCGTCGAGCGACGGCCACCGCGGCTTCTTTTAAGTCCCGGCCGGCCCCGGCAGGAGAGCCCCTCCACCTCCACGACGCCTCTGTGCTTCGGCGCTGGCGGCGCGGCGCCGGGTCCGGGAGGAGACTGCTGCGGGGCTCCCGCGCGCGACCGCCCGCGAAGCAGCCGCAGGAGGAGTCTGCGGCGACCATGGCGCCCAAGGTCAAGGGAGACGTGGTCGGCAGGTACCTGCGCAAGATTTCGAGGAGGCTGAGGAAGGCCAGGAGCGACGGTAAGCGCTCGCCGTCATCCATGGCCGCCGTTGATGACACGGCTCGCGAGAGGGCCGAGTTGGTTCGCGCCATCTCGTACTGCAAGGACACGCTCCGGCGCGGCACGTCGCGGTCGCGGTCGCCTTCCCCGCCGCCGCCTCCTCCCTCGCCTAGCCTTGACGACTCGCTCGACGACAAACAGGTGATCATCGTAAGCGCCGCCGTGAACTGCGACGGGTGCAGGGACTCGCGGTCCCCGCCGACGCGTCCTCGCCGGGGCGCCATCTGGCCCCTCGGGAATCGGGATGCAGATGAGGGCGAAGCGATTCAGGAGTTGCCGTGCCCGGCCTCGCCAAGCCGGGACGGTTCGCTCGCCGCGAGCGCCGTCGCGCACGGCGAGTTGCCACCACATCACGCAGGTTTTTTTTACCGACCGGTTTCCGGTAACCGCCAGGGTCCGGTAGCGGTAAACCGGCCCGGTTTACCGGTAACCGGTCGGTAACCGGCCGAATTCAAATTCAAATTCAAACGCTCCTTCAGTTCGGTTCGGGTCCGGTTTACCGGCCGGTTTGAGCGGTTTACCGCTCGGTTTGAGTTTGGAATTTTCTTTTTTCTTTTTTTTTCAAACTTCTATACGTATAAATAAATACTAAACGAACTCGAATTTGAAAAATTTTTACACGATTGGCTTCTATAAATCATGAACTATTTTTAGGAATTTTTTCAGCATTTTTTGTTTTTTTTCAAATTTTAAATTTGAATTTGGGGGCCTTAACGGGCCGGGACCGGGATTTTTTTTCTTTTTTTCAAACTTCTATACGTATAAATAAATACTAAACGAACTCGAATTTGAAAAAATTTTACACAATTGGCTTCTATAAATCATGAACTATTTTTAGGAATTTTTTCAGCATTTTTTTTTTCAAATTTTAAATTTGAATTTGGGGAATACCTAACCGGACCGGACCGGAACTGGTCCGGTCCGGTAAGGGCGGTAACCGCGGTTTACCGCGGTAAACCGACCGGTTTTTTTAACCCTGACATCACGGCCACGGTAGGTCTCTCTACTAGCCACCCGGCACCGTCTGCTGGTGCCTGGTGGCATGCCATGCAATGCAACCCTGAGTTGCACCGGCAACGTCTATCGTCTAATGCGCTGGCTCTCCATGCATACGTGCATGCAGGTTGCCATGGTGAGTCGATGAGCAGCTTGGACGAGATGGATTTTCTGAAAACGTTCGATGGGGACGAGGAGATGATCAATTACCATTTCATCCCAGTGGAGCTCTGAAGAGAGCGGCTCTCATTTGTTCAGGAAGTAGAGTGAGAGTCCACGGAATATGGAAAAGGAAGCAATTAATTAGATATTTAGATATGAATTAAAAAAGAAAATTCATTTCAGCTTAAGCTGTTTTTCCATCAATCAATCTAACAAAGGCCTATAGATTCTCTAGCAGGGGAGGGGTAGCCAACCTGCACGTGTCGACAAAAAAAGGGGGTAAAGTACATTTTTCAACCTCCAATTCGTATTGAAGTTCAATTTTGAACCTTCAACTATGAAATCGGGTAACAGACACCTTCCGACTGTTAAAACCAGCCAAATTTGGTCCTCCGCTGATTTCAAAAGCGGTTTTCTATTTTCTAATAATAATAAAATCCGGTTTGATCTCTATAAGTTTATAATTAATTTATTTTAAATTATAAAAATATGAAACTAGTTCATGTTTTCTTCTTAAAATGTTTTTACATATATTGATGCTATATTTAAAATTGCTTCTAAAAATGTTAATATGAAACTAGTTCAAACATTTAAATATAGCATCAACATGTATATAACATTTTTAGAAAAAACATGAACTAGTTTCATATTTTCATAACTTAAAACAAATTAACTACGATCTTCTAGAGATCGAACCGGATTTTTATCATTATTAGAAAATAGAAAACCACTCTTGAAGCAGGCCAAGGACCAAATTTGTACGGTTTTGACAGTTGGAGGGTGTCTGTTACCCGGTTTCATAGTTAAAGGTTAAAAATCGAACTTCAATGCAAGTTGGAGGTTGAAAAATGTACTTTACAAAAAAAAATTGGATACCAGTGTCAAACGGTAGCGTCGGCTTAAAAAATATTGATCTCAATGCTAGCTTAAAGAAACTATAAATCATCTGTAGTCTCTTTCTTTTTCTTTATCTCGTATAAGTGCTAATTGTCTAAATTGAAGATAAAAAGGATATTATTCATAAAAATCAGAAGATATAACTTGAGAAAAACAAAATAGAGAGATTATTTATTTCTAATTGGACTTTATTATCTTAGTTGAAGAGATTTATTTACCTATTTTTTGTGACTAAGAGATTTATTTACCTATATAATCTCTAGAATCAGGACAACTAATGATGAGTATTAATATGTACTAAGCAAGTTTAGGGGAGGGCCAGGCCCCTGCCCGCGCCCCATCTCCGCCCCTGAATTCTAGAGGGTCTAGCTCCAAAAATTCTTGGAGCTGGAGCAATGGGCTGTGACACACTGAAGATATATTTAGTTAAACAATTTTTATTAAATTTGATTAAACACATACTTTATTCTATCTGATTAACATCAAATCATGCTTGGGTCTAGGGGTGGAGGTGCCAAACTTGCTCTAGTATGCCGTAGGTTATTACTTTGTGCTTATTAATTGATAAAAAAAGTTTTGAGGACAATTTCACTAGTTATTATATTTAAATTCATTTGTTGCACAACGTTTAATTCAAGCATTGCATAATTCATTTCATGTGTCCAACTCAAGGATTTTGCTCCTCAACATTTCATTCCTGGAATCATTTTGGCTCCTTCTCCACTGTTAGCCGAGTTTGTGAAAGAAGAGCGCAATTTGAGGGCCGATGGGGAGAACTTAAGGGCCCTCCTTTACAACGTTTAATTCCAGGGATGAGGGACGATGGGGAGATTTGCGGGGACCCTCAAATTTGAGGAATGTAGCAGGGGCCCTGCTGGATCTTTTTTTTATTTCCGGTTCTCAAATTTGATTTTGAGGGATTAAGTAGGAGCATTATTGGAGTTGTTCGGTATGGAGCTGCCTTTTTATGAAATGCATATCATCCATGACCCAAAGTGGGTCCTACAATAACGCAATCAACAATAAAAGAAAACAAATTGCACTCCATCATCCTCTATCGGTTCCTCGTTCTATTTCCTATGTACTGATGGTGACAACATAGTTGATGACGAGTGGCCCCGTTTAGTTTCTCATTCTGAGAGACCTAGAATCTCAACTTGACTCGATGCTAGGAATCTTTCCTTAGCTTCTTTGTAATACAACGGTTAGAGCCTAGGAGCCAAAAAGTGGTTGCCTCTTTAAGGCATAGACCCTGTTTGGTATCGTGATCTCCCACCATGTGGTGCGGTAGATGAGCGGTAGTGAGAGAGCCGCGATGCGTAAAATCATGCCGGTAGTTCATTTTCACAGTGGCTGATCAAACGCGGTGACAAGAATCGAGTGGACTGCGTGGCGTTTAGTGGGATTCTCTGCTTCCCTCATCCACCACCACGAGATACACGGTCCCAAATAGCCCATAGGTTGCACATATGCCCTAGTGGAATCATATCAGGGTCCCATTAAAATCTCATATATAATGTCCAAGGTGGAAACCCATTTCACCAAGAAAAATCCAATTCCTTTGCTATCATTGCAATTTCCCCAATATTTTGAGCAACAAAAGGAGAGAGACCTGTGCTGAAAATATAATTCCTCACTCAAAAATGCATGGTCATGAAGAATGACGCATTAATGCAAGATTGCAAATCATGCTCGCCCAGAAATTAATTCCAACCTTGAACACGCGTGTTGCTATTATGGAATGACAATACTGTCATACTGGCTTTTGCTGCCATGGAATTGGGAAGGGCCTTCCATATACACAAGGCCACCAAGTAAACCATTTAGGCAAGAATGCTTAGCATCTGCCAATCTCCAGCAGGACACGCCGTCGAGAATGATCACGACGTGAATATAAGGACACGCCACCATGCCATGAACGACGGCATGCACCGATGCACACGCACACCTCCGACTCCATTCCGACGAGAGGCACCAGCACGCACTAATCGTTGCCATGAATTGGCCGTTCCCGTACGCCGTGGGCGCGACGACGGCGGCCACGGCCGCGACGCCTGCACCCTCCGAGCCTGACCGCCCGTCGGAGCCGTCGTCCCCGGCGTTCCGCGCGGCCGGCGGCGCCGGCGCTAATAAGGAAACAGATTCGGGCTCCTCGTCCAGCGCCGCCGACGACTTCAGCTTCAGCGCATCCGGGCAGCGAAGCCCATCCACCTCCACCTCGGCGCTGTGCTTCGGCGCGGGCGGCGCCGGGATGCGGCTGTGGAGCTCCAGCAAAGCCCTCGCGCGCGCGTCCAAGATCCATGATGCGCAGCAGGCGGCGGCGAGCGTGGCGCCGAAGGACTACGCGGTGGGGAGGCACCTGCGGAGGATCTCCCGGCGGCTGAGGAAGGCCAGGGCCGCATACAAGGAAGCGCCGGCAGCGCCACGCAGGGGCGCCGTCGACGACACCCGCGAGCGCGCGGAGGCCGTGGCAAGCGCCATCGCCCACTGCAAGGAGACACTCCGCCGCGGCACACCGCGGAGGAGGCGGCTACCCCCGCCGCTGTCCTCGCTTAGCCTTGACTTGCGACTCCGCGACAGGCAGGACGAGATCATAGCTAGCGCCGCCGCGCACTGCGACGGCTTGTCCAGCGACTCGCGCCCCCCGCCGCCCGCGGCTGTCTTTCCGACTGCTCTTGCACGCCAAGCCCCATGCATGCGGTTGCCACATATACAAGCAGGTGGACGCGAGTCCGCGGCGGCGGCGGCGGCTGGAACGCCGTCGTCGTCACAGATCAGTGGTCCGATGACCAGCATGGAGGTGCAAACGCGCGGCAGCTTCAGCGAGCTGGAGTTTCTGGAAACTTTCGATGGGGACGAGGAGCTGATCGATCGTCACTTCATCACTGTACAAATCTGAACAAAGTGGCTGCGGCTGTCATGTACAGGAAGCATTGTCTGCGTCGATGTCAGCTCTCGTTCTCAGCTTTGCATTGAGAGGACATCCGAAAAATACACGATTTGTATTCTGCATATCAATCAATCAGATTTATATTCTGAATGTCAATCGAGGTATTTGAGGAGATTGCTGTATAGAGATAAAACAAAATGCTCAACTGAAAAAACAATGTTCTAATTTCGTGAGAAAAAAAGATGTTCCAGGAATGAAACAGAAAGTGCAAGAAAAAACTGAGTGAGCTATTGGATCAACAATTAATGGCTAGGAAATGTGGCTGATGGATAAGCTAAATAGCAGTGATGTGTGAAGGAGACGATCCGTACTTAAGTGAGCATTCTTGTGCCCAATGCTAATTTGCAATGTGAGAAAAGAAAACTGGTTAGATCAAATGCTGGAGCAGCTAAACGAGACGGCCCTGCCGGTGTACTGAACATGTCGAACTCTCGAGTGCCTGTCTGCCTCCTCTTCTTTGCCTTGCAGAAATGCAGAGCATGGCCAAAGCCCAAAGGGTAAATCAATCATTTTCGAGTCGAAATGGCTATTTCAGAGTTCTAAATGGAGAATCACAGGTGTCAAATAGTATACCTTTTTTGCGAACCATACATGGCAAAATCTACAATTGGCTAGAGCATGAATGATTGCTACGACTGATCACGTTTTCTGAAGCGGAGTTTCATGCTGTCGACGCTGGACCTGCAAGCAAGCCCACACCTGAGCCAAGTTTAGTTTATCCTAGACACTCATGTAGTACCTTATGTTTTGCATCACGAGTAGATATCCGATTATCTAAAACTCGATAGCCAGAGCACGGTATCCCAAGAACAGTACCAACAACTTCTTTGGTGAATTTGGTCCTGATATGCTCACCAATTTATATCTATATCTATATATCTCTTAACCCCACTAATGCTATTTCTCTGCTTCCACGTTGTGCCACGTCATCTCTGTTAGTGTTGTTCGTCCAATTCATCCACTAAACTAATCTTGCCGTCCATGTTCTTGGGTTTTATCTCGGTTGGCAAAACAACCATGTCCATGTAGAAACTCCCATCCACCAAACCAGTAGACTGCCATCTACTAAACCGATGGCAACTGCGCCACCAACGCTCGCTTCGTCTGTTCACCTGTACAGCTTCAGAGCGAACCCCCCACTTCCTGGGTTATTTTTACGCCGTGGATACAAAGGCTGGCAAGGATCTCCCTTCCGTAAACCCCTTCCTCAATTCTCCACCATCATCTGACACCTGTGTTATCACCGCGACACCGCGTCTCCCAGCAATCAGATGTTGCCCTGTTGTTTAGTAGCAGTGGGTGCCTCACATATGCTGCTGGAATCCCCTTACACTCTTGCCGTGCGTGTTGCCTCTTCTGAGTTCTGACGATCCCTCTTTTTTCTTATATTATTCATCTACAATCTGTGAAATAAAACTGTTGATCTATTATTAGTATATTTTATATATTTCTTCGTGATGGCATAGCCCAGTTAGACATCAATCATGCCAGGAAGCTAGCTTCGCATTTCCTACAAGGCTATATACTGATGCATTTGTTGGCTTCCTGCTTATCATATCGTCCCATCTTCAGGCATATACTGTACGTCTGTACATGTTTATGACATAATTAATTGAATCAACTATTCAAGGGTACTCTATATCCAGGTATTTTGTTGTCGTCCACTCTGTACTGAGGCAAATGATTTTATCGGAAGAGAGACATCAGTATATAGCGCATCTGCCAGTATAGAGGTAAAACTCTTTCTGATCTAATTAAATTTACTTAAATATATTTTTAGTACAATATAGTAACAATCACTAGAAGCTACTAACGTTTAGCGTCAAATCTACTGCATCAGTTCTTTTTTCTTTCGTACCTCCCTACTCCATCATGGCATGTGTATTGCTTTCTTCAGTACTAACCAAATTATGGGATATATATGTTGCCCATTTAGACTAGCGTTGTTTATTCCTTCGATTTTTTTTTTGGTTCATCAATGCTCACCATAGTTCATGTGTTCCTACAAACAATTATTCCAGTATCCATAATGAAAGAGGACAGTAGAGTACCTATCCTTTATTCTCCTTGCAGAAGAGAAAAAATAAGGTCTGACTAACTATTGTCTAAAAGAAATTAAACAAAATACTATACCTTTTTGTCCAAACAAAAGTTGTTCATAAATTATTTTTCTTTCATGATCTTTTGCTGGTAGTCCGTTTTTCCCTTTCTTGAAAAGATTTATACCATTTCTCGTTCTTCCCTTTCTTGAAAAGATTTATACCATTTCCACACATTCTTTAAAATTATCATAGTGCTTGAAATAACACTTACTCACATAGTCACATATGGAGAAGTTCATGTAGCACCTTGGTATCTTAGTTTACTAATCACTTAGGATTTCCTAAGCAGCGCTGCATAATTGGCAATAAGATACTACAGTAAAATGCATATGGAACACGTCTCCAGTCCACTTGCTGAGCATAACCATTTGGGAACAATAAGCTCTTATTTTGCTGCTGGCTTTTATATCTTAATTTACATTCTTCTAGGAATCCTTCTATAATTTGCTACAGATAATAGTACTATAAATACTTCTCAAAATCCCACAAGCAACATGCGACGAATTATATTTCACAAAATCCCACAGCAACGCACGGGGATTTCTTCTAGTAACCAACGTTTGTGATAACTCATCTACACAACTCATGATCCATAATGCAAACTACCTATTGATCTGCTTAATAGGAGGAAAAAGTAACATGCCTTCAAAGCCTGTAGACTTGACAAGCTCTATTTCCTTCGAATCAAACTTCGAAACTACCTATGAATTAATCTAACGGAACACCTGGACACGAATGAGCCGCATTCAGGTCGTAGGTTATCCATTTGGCAAATAAAACGATTCTGCGCTCAAACAAATTAGTAACACTTTTCCTACCTCTCAGTCGTCTGACTGCTCAAGCAATCTGTCTACTGTAAGTCTTTGACTGTTCAGGAAACTAGCAGTCACCTGCTGATCAAGAATACTAATAGTTATGACTGTTGTCTAAAAATATATTATATTTCAGGCATCTGAAATATAACAAATCCCAAATAATAAACATTAATAATATATCAGAAACAGTATGACTACCGATTTAAGAAAAGTAGAACATGTTGATAGAAATAAAACAAAACATAATATAAAAGGGATTTCTATTCATCGTTCTAACAATTATGTACGGGCTTGTTCGTTTCGCGTTCACAGCACGCCGCATCTGCCAAATAGTCATGCCGCCGTTTGCTGAAGATATGGCGACTGTCACAGCTACTAGTTGAATTTTAACATCGCAGCTCGCCAAATGTTAGACTACCCGCAGTGGGTACTTTAAAACGATACTCTAAAGCTTTAGAGTATGAATATAGAGTAAAAGCTGCTGCACTGGGTACTCTAAAACGATACTCTATCTTTTCTCTCACTCTATATTTAGAGCGGTACAGTGCTTACTCTATAGTGGGCAGTGGCGGGCCCCACTAGCTAAACAAAGGAAAAATTCTATAACTCACAAACCAAAAATTCAAATTAAATTTCGATTGCACCATTAAATTCGTCTCAATAAATCCTTCAAAACTAAATCACACATGGATACATTTAGATAAAGTAATAAGTGGCTCCCACAGTGCATAGAGTGGATAGAGGATGATATAGAGTGCGAGAGAATTGAGTATAGAGGAGAGAATCTTACTGACTAGGACGTATAGAGGATGAATATAGAGGTCCATGAGTGCGGGTAGTCTTAGGCGGTCGATTCGTCCGCCACATTTACAGCATGCCCACAGTTGTGGCGTTGTCGGCAGAGGCGGCAGCCAAAGAGACTCGTACTTGCTAAGATTACTATGTCTGCTCCAAAGAAACTCTCGCTGCTCCCATAAAACTTTTATCATCTTTCTTTTTATTAATACGATGCCACATCAGTATATTTAATGTTCATGAAACTCTGATAAAATCCCATTGAGACTGGCCTATGTTAGATTGATCTCCCAACCACAACGGCCCAACGACCATTTGGACCTTGACCTCACGTCTTAATCGCGGGCGCCCAGCCCATCTATGGTTGGCGGGCCCCCGTCGCACTACGCAATAAATAGAGGTGGGGGCCGGCGGCTCTGGGTACGAGGTTCGTCGTGAGCTACTTTCCACACCGACAAAAACCCTAATCCCGATCTAAGCGAGGGGCGCAGCCAGCGACGGGAAGCACCGCCGCCACTACACTGCGCCGTCACTCCACTATGCTCTCGGTCACCGCTCCACTGCTACTCCTACATCGACCGTTGTTGCCTGTGCGCAGACTTCACCGACGAACCAGTGATGGCCACCTCCGGCACTTCCTCCGCCGTGCCTGCCACAGCGCCCACCGGTCTGCTCACTCATCCCTCTCCCTCTGTCTCTGTAGATCGACTCACTAGGACCATCCATGCATCGATTCCCAAAAGTTAAACACACACTGGACCTAACCCTAGTTGATCCTAATGACCTAACATTTGGTATCAAAGCCGATTCTAGGGTTCTAAGTCTAGATCGAGGAGAGAAAAGAAATCGCCAATTTTGAATCAGAAGAGAAAATCAAAATCCTAACCCTAACACAGAGAAAAGGACAGAGGGAAAGAGACCTACTAGATCTTGTTACCCATCGGCACCACCACCGACATTTGCTAGACTATGGCGGGAAGGACCGCCAATGTGCGAGAAAGGAGCCGCCGGTGGGCATGACCTCACTGTCACGTGGATCTGCTCAATCGCGAGCTCAGGGCGCCACCTCAAGGCTGCTCGATGGCGGCGCGCTCAGCCATGGGCGAGCGCACGCATTGCCGAGGGGCACCGAGGCGGCGCCGCCACCGTCGTCTTCTCCGGTCGCCATGAGCACACCATTGCTCCTCTCCTAGATACACTCGCTGGACTACGGGGTTAGAAAAGAGTGGAGAGGAGGGCGACCAGAGGAGGAAGGGGAGCGGCCGGACCCGTTCCAGCAGGGGGTTTTTCCCCACTGGCGCCGATGGCTACCATGGCCACCGCCGCTGCCTCCACTGCGACGGAGAGAGAAGGCAGAGGAAGCAAATGGTTAGGGTTTTAGGGTCAGTGCAGCCGGGCGGCATTTTTGATCCGCCGAAGTCCACGCCGGACCGTCCGATCTGAACGAACGGCTGAGAGCGCTCGGGCCAAAAGCGGCCTAGGCGGGACCCCGTTTTGCTGGCCTAGGCCCAGGTTGCGGCCTGGGCGGCAGGAGGAGAGGAGCGCGGCGCTGCTGGGCCGCCGTGGGCTGCCTTGCCGTCAATGCGCGTGGCTGATGGACGTAGGCCGAAACGGGCCTTCGGGCCAGTTTTTACAGAAGTTACAGAAGAGCAGTAAAACGTCTAGAATTCCGTTTTATTTTTTCAGAAGTAGATTTTGATGTATATTTGATGAATTTCAATTGAATTTTGATGTCCATCTCTGTACAAGTTTTGTCCAACGATAATTTTGTTTAAAGAACAGTATAGTATTTAAAAGTTTCTGAAAAAATGAAATAAAAGATTTATTAAAGTTTTCGCTGCGTATTTAAAGTTGTTATTTCATTATTAAATTTAAACCAATGGGAGAATTTAATTTTAAAAATAGATAAATTTACAGTTCATTATAATATTGTTACTATTCTGACAAACATTGATTAATGACAATATTATGATGTTAATTATGAATTTTTCTTGTATTAATTCTATTTCTGCTTAACGGTGATGTAGAATTGTTGTAAAGAACAATTGTATGTTTTAATTTTGACCAACATCAGAACTAAGGCATGCAATTTTGTAATTATTATGTTCTCACTTTACATGGATTATATTTTCAGGTGGATACTCCTTGATGGGTTGTATCAAAGATATCCCTATTCTCAAAGGAGATAACTACATTGAATGAAGGAGAAAACTTGACCTAGACTTCATTTTGGGTGAGGTGGACTAGGTAGTCACCGCACTGTGCCCCCACTGAGCCTGAGACACCGGTGAGGAAGGCTAATGAGACTGATGTTGCATAGCAGACTAGAGAGCGGGACTTTGCTCCCGTATATGACCTTAAAAAGACAAAGTGGGTCACAGCCAACGAGAAATGTTTAGTTGTGATAAAAACACAATTGAGCCTATATTGGTGGGCACAATTGAGCCTGCATTGGTGGGCTCAATTCCAGACTGTGACACGGTCGCAGAATGCATTTAGCGGATAAAGAGTCGGTTCACTGGCTCTTCAAAGACTTATGGCACCCAACTGATAAAGCAGCTGATTGCAGAGAAGTACACTAGTGGTGGCATAAGAGAGCACATGTTAAGAATGAATAATCAGGCATCTAAGCTGAAACTAATAGATCTGGCTCTCAAGAAAGAGTTCTTTATCCATCTGATTTTTGCTTTCTTGCCAAAGGAATATGACACCTTTGTTGTCATTTACAACATGCAGCTAGAGAAATAGAATTTAGAAGCTCATGGCTATATGTGTTCAGGAGAAGGATAGAATAAAGGTTTCAAATGGCGGTTCTATCAACTATTTGAAAGATAACAAGAAAAGGAACTTTAATGCTAACTCCTCAAAGGCTCAGGGAAAGGCTCCCATGCAAAATCAGTCTCAGCAGAAGAAGTTTATAGTGGAGAAAGACCAGTGTCTTCACTGCAAGAAGACAGGGCATTATAAAAAAATTATCCCGATTTCTTAAAGATGATCATGGCAAAGAAATGTGAGAACATTAATCCCTGTATGTATGATATTCAAAATCTACTTAGTGGATTGACTCAGGAGCAACTATTCATGTTACTAATTCTTTACAGGGATTCTGTTCGACGAGGACTATGCAAAGAAGAGAAAGATACATTAAAATCGTAAATGGAGTCCAAGCAGATGTTGAAGCTATTGGTGACCTTTCACTAGAACTTGTTGATGGCTTCGTGCTTCTACTTAGAGATGTTCTTTACATTCCTACTTTACAGAGAAACTTGATTTCTGTTTCGTGTTTGGACAATGATCAGTGGCGGAGCCAGGATTTTAAAGTTGGGTATTCCCATATTGAAAAAAAATCCAATGCATAGCAGCTTAAGTTTCAAATATTATTACATCACAGGTTGACTGCTCAAGCAATTAAATAAAATAGACACTACTTTTCCTCCCTCCTGTCATATGGAGAATGCATGGAACTATAACACTAACAACTGCATTCATCAGAAAGCTTACGGTTGGCCTGAAAGTGGTGAAGTGCCTAAGTGGGCCTAGTGGGCCGTCTTAGGAAGAAGGAAGTTCTGAGGCAAGGCCGAAAGGCTGTTTTTTTACTCATTTGGGTTGCAACGGTTGAAAACAATACAGAATATTACATTATATATACATATACATAAGTATATATAGTATATATATAAAAGTAACCCAAAAAAGTTGGGTATTCCTGGGAATACCAAGGAATACCCTTGGATCTGCCCATGACAATGATGTTATGATTGCCATTTTTAAAATGGCAAATGTAAGATAATGTTTAATGATGCATGTATTGGTCTTGCATTCCTGCAAGACGATCTTTATTTGTTATCACTTCATGAAAATGTGAATTCTGTATGTGATGTGAATGAAAATGTATCATCGTCTGAAAATATAAACAGAAAGCGAAAGAGAACTCACAACGCGTCGTCAAAATTATGACACTGTCGTTTAGGTCATATTTCGAGAGGAGGAATAGAACGACTAGTTAAGAATGAAATTCTTCCTCTATTAGAGTTCTCAGATTTAGAACAATGCATAGAATGTATTAAAGAAAAGTATGTAAAGAAAATTAAGAAAGATGTCAAATGAAGCGCAGAAATTTTAGAGATAATTCACACAGACATCTGTGGTCCATTTTCTGTGAGAAGTGTGGATGATTATGACTCGTTTATAACATTCACAGATGACTACTCTCGGTTTGGCTATATTTATCCAATTGAAGAAATAACAGAAGTGTTGGATAAATTTAAGATATTTAAGGCTGAAGTTGAAAATCAGCATAATTTAAAGATTAAGATAGTCTGATCTGATCATGGAGGGGAGTACTACGGTTGACATACCCCATATGGTCAAGTGCCTGGACCTTTTGCAAGGTTCTTACAGGAGAATGGTATAGTAGCCCAGTATTCCATGCCGGGCGAACCTCAGTAAAATGGAGTAGCTGAAAGGCGTAACCGTATCCTAATGGACATGGTGCGCAGTATGATAAGTTACTCAACCTTACCGTTGAGTCTGTGGATAGAAGCGTTAAAAACCGTCATTCACATTCTCAATAGAGTACCAAGTAAGTTGGTGCCCAAAACACCGTATGAGTTGTGGACAGGAAGAGTACCCTCACTAAACCACTTGCGTGTGTGGGGGAGCCTGCTGAGGCTAAAGTATTTAACCCAAATATTGAGAAGCTAGATCCCAAAACAGTAAGTTGCCATTTCATTGGTTACCCTAAAAAGTCAAAAGGTTTTTGTTTTTACTGTTCAGACAGACATACAAAGTTTGTAGAAACAAGACACATTGTCTTCTTAGAAGATGAGATGACGGGGGGAAGCGTGGTAGCTCAGAAAATTGATCTCAAAGAGAAGCGGGTGCATATGTCCATTTTGATGATTCAGGAACTATTTTTCGAGCTACCCGTTATTGTTACACCGACAATGCAAGATACTGTGGTGCCAACACCTGCTGTTATTCCACCCGTGGCAACAATGAATGATGATGAGGAACATATCCTTTAGGATCCCATAGAACCGGTTGCCACACATGAGAGGGAGTAGCAATAGGCTCAAGATGAAGATATACCAAATGTGGAGGCTCCGAGAAGGTCTCAAAGAGCAAGAAGATCAGCTATTTCTAATGATTATGACGTTTATGATACTGAAGAGTTTTATATGGAGGATGATCCCACCTCATATGAAGAAACCATGAGAAGTGCTCACTCATCGAAGTGGTTAGCAGCTATGGAAGATGAAATGAAGTCAATGAGTGCCAATAAAGTTTGGGACTTGGAAATAATTCTTAAAGGAGGCAAAATAGTAGGCTATAAATGGATCTACAAAACAGAATATGACTCCCAAGGGAATATAGAAAGATTTAAAGCGCGACTTATCGCAAAAGGTTTCACGCAAAGAGAAGGGATTGATTAAAATGAGACATTTTCTCTAGTCTCATGTAAAGATTCTTTTAGAATCATAATGATACTGGTAGCACATTATGATTTAGAGTTACATTAGATGGACGTAAAGATGGCATTTCTAAACAGAGATCTGGAGAAAAACGTTTACATGGTACAACCAAAAGGTTTTGCAAAAAAACGAATGGGGTGCCGTCTAAAGAAATCAATTTATGGGTTAAAGCAAGCTATAAGACAGTGGTACTTAAAGTTTGACAGAACAATAAAGAATTTTGGATTTAAAGAAAATGTGGAGGACAATTGCGTTTATGCAAAGTTTAAGAATGAGAAGTATATCTTTCTGATTTTATATGTAGATGATATCTTACTTGCTAATAGTGATGTCAGTCTATACTGGAAATGAAAAAGTTTTTTTCTCAATTTTTGATATGAAAGATCTTGGTGAAGCTTCATTCGTTTTGGGATCAAGATTCATCGAGATAGAAGTAAACGGGTATTGGGGCTGTTACAAAAGACATACATAGAGAAAGTTTTAAAGAAATTTAGTATGCTCAAATGTAGTCCT
>CM039615.1:57708999-57739702 GCA_022457205.1 Saccharum spontaneum
TAACTATACTATTCTGGCATCCATTTTTGGGGTTTAGTGCTGGCTCGATGTCGGAAGATTTGTGGGGCGACATAGGCCCACCCCCTGCCACACGGCCCCTGTTGCCGCACGCTAGGAGACCTGGCTGGGGTCGGCCAGGGCTGGGTCGCAGGCTCCTCCTGGCCCATTTAGCCAGACGTGTGGAAGTTTGATGATCTAGCCAACTCAATCTTTCATTTCGAACAACACCTTCGCAAAAGAGCATTGCACACCAGTCTCTGGTGTCTGATCATAGAGCAGGCATACCTGGTTACATGGCCTTTTTTTGCCTCGACCTGATCCGCGGTGAGGATCTTCGACATAATTAATAGCCATGCAAAGAACTATGCTTTCCTGCATGTCTCTCTAGGTTGAACTAGCCTGAAGCTGCAAAAATACAGAATTAGATTTGAGTTAAAAGATGTGCGAGTTGTGGATTTTTTTTAGAAGTAGCTGTAACTTTTTATAACAACAAGGTGGTTTAGTGGTTTGAATGAAGCCAGAATTTTTTTTTCCATAATCTAACAGAATAGTAAACTCTAGGTGGGCCGAACCCCCTCCCCCCTCACTCATCTAGTTGTTTTTGAAAGAAGTAAAAAATGATTACATCCAATGGCTTCAAATTCTAAACAATACTCTAGATAGACTGTCTATCAATTGATGATTATTTAATAACTGAAATAAAAGGTTGTTCTGGAAGAACAAAAAATTTATACTAGTTGAACAGGAAACTGTACATCTTGAACAGATCATGTAAATCAAGGATAACAAAAAGATTGTACACTATGAACAAAAAAGCATGCAATTCCGGTGATGATTAGTGGGCTTCAATTTGGAACAAATACAATGCAACTTGAGCTGAACAAATTAAACCACATGGGCCGAAATACACTCTGGTCTTGATTGAGTGTGTGGAGTGAGAAATTGGCCCAAACGTCCCATGCATCTAACCGGTTTTTGCTAATCAGAAAGATAGACCTTGATTCTATTTTCATCAAAAAATTCTCTTCGACAAGTTTATTAAAATAAGCATAACGGCCCTATTGTTCCAATGGAATGAGTGAAGAGTAGAGGGCACCATGCACATGCATGTGGTCGGAGGATATTTCTATCTCTATCTCTACAACTAAAAAGACTCAGAAGTTATCTATCTCTATCTCTATCTACAACTAAAAAGACTCTCGCTTCACCCTCTCGTACCTCATCGCTCGCTAATCAGCCCCGTCCCGCGCGCTACACCACGCCACCGCGGAACTGACACCCGCGCACGACTCCCAGCTCCCGCCCACGCCGCCTGCCTCCAAGTGGTTGTCGAGCCCCGAGCCCCGAGCTCCTCTAACCCCTACTCCCCAGCCTCGAGTTCCCCCTGACCCCCGCTCCCTTCAATCCTCGATCCGGCGCACCTAGCCGCTGCCGCGGAGAGCCCCCCGACACCCCCGCTCCCGGCCCTCCATCCACCGGTGGCTGGTGCCCGCCACCAAACCCTACAAGCTCTGGACAAGATGGCACGTGACGCCACCTGGACGACGCCGGACGCCACGCTGTCAGACTACCCCTGCTCTGTCACGCCAGGCGAGGTCTCGGCCACCGCCATATGCCACGCGCTTGTCGATGACGCCGGACGCCACGACGCACACAGCAAGCTCTGTCGGACCGCCCCCCGCTCCATCCCCCCAGGCGCTGAGGTCTCCGCTGCCGCCGCCGCGACGCTCGGGTCTTCGTCGGTCCCTTCGTCAGTTCGTCGTCGGGCACCCAACAGGTATGACCACCCCTTCTATGTGAATTTTTATTCGGATCTGATCCAATTACATTGCGCCTGCTGCCTGCGGTTCTTTGTGCTTTGATCTAAATGTTATCGTTTTACGGCACAAAAGTTGTCAGTATGCAATAAGTGTATATTGCCCTATTGGATACGAGAAAGAACTACTACCTACTGAACTGTTGATGATCTATGATACCTTTTGTGTTTTCTTTCTATCCTTATTCTTATTTAATCTGAAATCCTTCTGTTTGATACTTCGATTCACTACTGTACTTACCTGCTTGTTGCTTGGTCTCATGTTTGGTCTGTTCTAATGTTTCTTCAGTTTGGTGTCATGTTTAGAAAATTCAGTATATTGCAGAAACTTTTGCACTGAAGTACATAAACTAGCCTAGAATGAAGTCAACGCGTAGTGTTTTAAGCATAGTCAAGATTGTGGGGATTAACACCTGAAATGGATAAACCTTGGTTTGCTGCAATCCATTAGCATGACTCTGAAACCGCTCCCTTTTTCTCCCTTTGTTTTCTACTGGTGGATGAAGATCCTCTATCAGTTCCTGTCCACATAGACTGAACATTCCTCTTATGAGTCTGTAAATGCCTTCAACTATGAAATGCAACAATGGTTTTGCAGTTTATTGTATACATACTTTTAGGAGTCAAAACATTACTTCGCTTCTTCTACCTTCCTATCGTGTCCACCTGGATTAAAGCCATCTTTCTTCAATGTGCTGCTTCATCAGGTTGTGTAGTATTGGACTAGCTTGGGAGGATTTTAGAATGTTTAACCAATGTCATTTCGATTCAGCTAATCCAGGTTTTGCTATCGCTGCAGCGGTGCAGCCATCACTTGTGGTTTTCCTGTAGTTATTGTGTTGTTGGTCCATACTTTGGTGCTATAGACTAATTTTGATTATATATACTTAAAGTATTGAACTTCTGAACTTACTAAGTATTATCTGCCCTCCCCTAATTTATGAATAAGATTAACTCGAAATAAGGATTCTATTGTTGTCAAATGCCATTTTTACAGGTATGCAAGGAGCAGTTGCTTCGAGGGATAACAGAGCCACAAGTATTTTTTTATTAAAAAACCTCCCTCTAAAAATCTTTCCCTCACTCTCCCTCTCTCCATTTCAAAATTATAAGATGGATAAAAATGGAAGCATTTAGCTAAAATTACTAATTTAAGATAAGTAGAGAGGTGATAGTACCCTTTCTCAAAACCATGACTCAATTGATTTGATCAGCAGCTTCTTCTCAATTCAAAAGACAAAACCATTGATGACAGTTCGAAAACTCTATACTTGAGGCACATTTCATAGCAGCCCTAGGATCTACACTTTGGATGAGAAGAACTCGAATTGATTATTAGAAAAATACTTTTCCACGTACACATAGTATATTGACCTGAATTTATAACATCTGGGAGGCTGGTGGAATTTTGATTGGTTTAGGGACAGTAGTACTGGAGCATTGATGATATATGAACTATTAACCAGCATGCTGATATGTTCTAGATGAGTTCACAACATGTTCAGTCTGAATTTCCTGTAATCAACTGAAACCTTAGAGGAGGTGATTGGGATCAGGAGGTTGGCCAATGTAGGCTCACTCAAGGATTTCGGAGTGACGTACCGAGAAGTTCTGGTTCCGGTGTGTCAATTTCTCCCTTCACAACCTTGTAGTGCCTATGATATATCGATATATCGCATTGTACTGTGGGTCTGTGACCTGTGGAAGTGTGGATGATTACTGATGAGGCTTCAATTATAGCTTTGCAGCAGATGGTGGCCTTGATTGGGATGGTCTTGCTTGCTCCATCAGGCCGAAAACTGGATGTGCCTTCATACAGAGATCTTGTGGGTATTTGTGGCGCAAGAGCTTAATAAGCGTAGCAGATCTTGTTTTGTGACTAGCAACCTTCTATGTCTACAGTAGCTTTTCTTTGTACTAACAACTTCTTTTCTTGTTTTGATCTTGTTGCAGATGCAAAATCTAAATTGTATGGTTTTGATCTCACACCATTCTTTGTTATGCAACATTATGGAATTTCAATTGATCTTTTGAGTTTACAAATTCCAGTTTATTCGTATCAGTTGTTTTGGCAATTCCTCTTTGATGCATAATTAATTCCATCATACTTAGACTCTTTTATATGCATATACAGATCATGCCCGAGGAGCAAGAAAGTTTGCTTTTGAAGAACTCGAAAAATTGAAGGGAACAAACAAGGCTGTGTCAAAGCACTACATGGATTTAAAGTTTTCGATAGGTTTTACCTTATATAATGTCATGATATATAATCACTCTTTTTTTCTCACACATTTCTAGAATTTATTTTTATTTTTAACACTTTTTTAAAACTATTTTTAATTTTAGCACCAAAACTTTTTTTATACCTAACACTTTTGGCCGCTCCCCACGCGAGGGAGCGGCATTTCAACTTTGCCGCTCCCCACGTGGAGGAGCGGCAATGCATCTGACGTGGCAGTGGCGCCACGTCGGCACGGGGCTGCCGCTCCCCCCTGGAGGAGCGGCAAGGCTGCCGCTCCCCAGATCAGGGAGCAGCAAGCCTGCCGCTCCTCCAGGAGGGAGCGGCAGCCCTGTCGTGTCCGTGTGGCGCCACTGCCACGTCAGCAAGTCTGCCGCTCCCCAGATCAAGGAGCGGCAAGCGCAGGGCGCCTTTTCTTCTCTTCCCCTCTTGAGCTCTGGCCATTCATCGTTTCGGTGCCCCGGCCATCACACAATTTGTTTTCTTGTTTAGTTGTAGTTCAAATGTCGGGTGGAGGTTCGTCGAGCAGAGGTAGAGGAAAGGGAGTGAAGAAGGGACCTCCGATTGTGTGGGAGGGTTCTCTGGGTCCTGATTCTTTTGAGGAACCTATAGAACAATTTCCTTTGGAGAGCAAGAGTGACTTCACCCGCGAGAGAGCTCTAGGATCATACGACAACCGCACGGAAGATTGGCCAAAATTCCGCCATGGTGAGGATTGCGTCGTGCAGATGTACAACAACTGTGACGGTGGAGGCCGTCGTTTCTTCAGATGCCCGCGAGGATTTGTATTTTCTTTAAACTCCATTTTTTCAGATTTGCATTTGGTTTGTAGAAGTACTTATTGGTAGATGTGTTTTCAAAATTCAAGCTACCCAGATAACTGTGGGTTCACTCGATGGGTCGATCCTCCTCCTATCTATCCCATCAATAATACATCATATATCTACAGAGACGCATCTTTGATCTAGAGTATGGCCCTGTAAGTGGTAACAGGAACAAGTCGGAGCACGACAGCATCAACAATGCAGAGGAGCCACTATGCAATAATCCATACTGTCAGTGCCCATACTATAAGAAGCACGGGCCTCCTTCTCTGCCGCCACCGCCACCGCCGCCGTCAATGGAGGGTTACTATGGGGAAGGCGTAACTCAGTTCAGGGCTTGTTTAGTTCCTGAAATATTTCGCGAAATGCTACTGTAGCACCTTTTGTTGTTATTTCGTAATTAGTGTCCAATCATAGCCTAATTAGGCTTAAAAGATTCTTCTCGTGAATTTCGTCTAAACTATGTAATTAGTTTTATTTTTATCTATATTTAATGCTCCATGCATGTGTCCAAAGATTCGATGTGACGGGGAATCTACTGTTTTTTCACGAAATATTTTGGAACTAAACAAGGCCTCAATATGTGGGACCATTATTAGGCATGCTAGGTTTAGTTTGCAACATGCCATTGTTTAGTTCGTTAGTGTTTGAGTTTGAACTATGTTCATGTTGGAGTAAGTGGTAGTGGAACTGTTGAACCTTGTAATAAGTGTGTACCATTTGGCTACTATTTTCCTCGATCGTGCAAGTGTTTTATTTTCAACATATCACTTTCTAACATGTCCTAGTATTATAAAAAATACATGTGATCGAGGTTACCGATCAAAGCACGGAGCAGCAAGAAACACAGCCCCAAGGCAGGGAGCGGCAGAGTTGTCGCTCCCCCAGCCAGGGAGCGGCAGCCAAAAAACACTGTTACACGTCGTCAAACGCTGCAGTGAGCTTAAAAAGTAGAATGTAAGCTGAGAGAACATTCCACATCACTAGTATTGCATCGAAGTCTCGTTTGATGAGGACAACATAAGGCTCATGGAAACAAAAGGCTCATTACATGAAGTTGCACATTACAAGTTCACTGGAACACATAAAACATCACATTACAAGCTCAAATCCATTAGTTCAAATTCAATAAGTTGCAAGTGCGACACACATTACTTCCAAATACATGAAGTTGTAAATTATTTTGACACACTACTAGGATACATAAGTTCAATACTAAGTGGGTTCTTCGACACATGACTTGGATACATAAATGTTGACATACAGTACAACCAAGGGTCTCCAACTTCATCCTGCCATGAAAATGACCAAGTGAACCTGCAGTATATATGACATTGGTAAGTAACACATAGATCATTTTTTAACGTCAAAATGTTATCCTTATATATTTGCTATGCTTACATGCACTCTATGTCCCAGGAGTGTAAGGCTGCCTCAGCCGCCTCCGTCTCTTCAGATTGGTAGGCACCACGTTGGGGGTGTAGCCAATGTCCTTGTGGTCTCGATGATGGTGCTGTCGTCCTTGGCCCTGCGCATGGCTCGTCCCCTGCACATAGGTCGGCCCCTGCTCAGATAAAAGATAAATCGGTGTTAGATTGTGGCATTCTTACATTACATGAGCTAGACAAATAAGAAAATTTGCTTATTTAGTTTTACCTGTTCATCTTCTTGGATTCCCAACGGGGCATCAAAGAGCTGTGACATGCTAATCTCCTGGTGCTGGGAAGGGTCCACCGGGCTGTGTTGGTATGGGCTGGGCTGGTAGGGGCTGTGCTGGTAGGGGCTTTGCTGGAAAGGTACGTGCTGGAAGTTGCCTTGCTGGAAAGGACTGAGGTGGATAGAGTCCTACAAGTACGGGTCTGGCTGGGAAAAGCCCTGCTGGAAAGGACCGAGGTGGGAAGGGCCCTGCTGCATAGGGTGCCTGTGCTGGTGTATGCCGAAGCCCGGTGCCTCATCCTCGTCGAACGACTCTGACTCATCGTCCTCGTCATCCTCTACCTCAACTGAGGCCTTGTCGGGGCGGTGTGGTGGTGTACGCGCGCTGGAGGTGGACCCTGTCGCGGGGTCCGAAGAGCCCGCATGTGTCTTCAGAGAAGGCAAAGCTGTGCTCCGGGAACGCGAAGGGTTTGCTGGCGGCTCCCGCGGAGTGTCCATGCAGCTCAACTTGTGGGCTAGCTTCCTCAAACTCTTGTTCATTTTCTGCAAACACATGTGTGGACTCAATATATTTAGGACAACCCTTTGACTTGTACAACATTATAGGATATTTTGAACGTGTCACTTACATGCATAAATGTCTCAAGCGCGCCTCGCCCTTTGTTCCTGCAATCGTGTAGTTAAAATGCTGCTTCATTGGACATCATTGATAATTTTCTGGCCTGCGTACACAAACGAGGTTTCACCTTGATGTTACAATTTACTAAAACTAGAATACAACCCACCCAAAGTGCATAGACCCAGGATCTTACCACGTATCTCTTAAGGGGGCTCTCTGTGGCTGTGTCTCGCGCATAGTCACCTCTTCGTATTCGTCGGCGACGATGTCATTTTCGGAGTCGGCGGGAAGTTCTCCCCCTTGTACATCTACCTCACCTGCACACGGGTCGACCTGTGAAGCCACCGTAGGTACTCGTCAAAGGTGTGTGGGTCATGTGGCAGGCCATCCTATAGCGGCTGCTTCTCCCTTATCTCCCACCTCTCGATGCATTGTGCGTGTATCTCACGCCAGTCCTTCTGCTTCATCCTCAGCCTGCAATCCATATTGCAACAAGTTCAGACGGTGTTAGTGCACATAAATGCAATGGCTACTTATGCCAAATTAGTTGATACATAAATATGATTTTGCGAACCAACCTGTGCAACACCTTGCCCGTGGAGTAAAGAGGTGGTGGCACGCCCGTACGTTTGCCAAACTGCCTGCAAACTCTAATGGGATAGTGCATCTCAACCACGTGGAAGAAAATGAGTGGGATGTCGGACCGAAACTCATCGTTCTCTTGCCAACACTTCGGACTCAAGTGGCCCCGTAGCTAGGGATCGTCGTAGGGTTGCCAATGCACCTAGCAAATGGCAATTCAGTTAGTCTTTAACATTAAAAAAATAAAATAATATCATACAAATCAAAGACCCCAACGTACCTGCATGTGTGTTAGCACGTCAATCAAGTCAGTGTACTCCCTATACTTGCGCTCTGCATTCCTTGTGACCTGCTCTGCCCCGCTCCAAACCCACAAGGCTGTAGGCATTGTATCCTCGCACTCTCAATCCTGCATTGTACACAAAAATGAATTAGTCATTTCTTAAATAAAGTTTCATATGCAATGCTAATGTAATTAGTTTCGTAGTAAATTACTTACGGGCAAACCGGCCATTCTAGGCCGCCCGACAGGCCACTGGTACCAGATCTAGATCTGCAGCAAGTACGAACAACCACCAAGCAATGGGTAGCTCGATCCGCGATGGCAAGCAGCGCACAGGTGCCTGTACGTCCACGCTAGGACCGCGCTGCCCCAACTAAATAGGGTGATGTTCTCCCACGGCTAACGTAGTATGTCCAGGAAGATCCAGCTGACGACGTTGCCCAATGCGTCGGGGAACAAGAATGTACCAAGGAAGTGCCACAGCCACACCTGAGTGTACGTCTCCACGGTACCCGGCCCAGCATGTGTGTCCAGGTTATCGAAGCACCCTAGAGCCACTGTGACGTGACACCAGAAGTTTTTCTAAAATTTACAAAGACAATTAGAGGCCATCGATTTGAAACAAAGGCTGCAATGAAAGCAACGAGAAGCAATTAAGTAGCTTACTTATGCTTCTTAGTTTCCTCGTTGTCATCTGGGTAGTGGCCACAAAACTCGTACACCTTCTGCCTCCAACCGTCGCTGTCCACTACGCCAGTCACACAACTGCCACCAATGCGAAGGCAAAGTATTGCCTTCACATCCTCTAGGGTCACGGTCATCTCGCCGCAAGAAAGGTGGAAAGTGTGGGTCTCCGGCCTCCACCTGTGTTAGGGAAAAAAGGTTACATACTTCAAATATCATTCTACAACATCTGTGTTAGGGGAAAAATAAGTTACCTGTCCACAGCTGCACTAAGAAGTGCAGGGTTCAGGGGCGGAAGACCTTCCCGGACCACGCAGACAAGCTCGAGGAAACCGGCACGCCGTATGTACAACACATAACGCTCGTTCCACCTGAGCTGCCGGGTGTGTATGCGCGGCTTCAGAAGGGGCAACTGCTCGTCCATAGGCTTGTACTCCATGTGAGCCGCCCTGTGGTCCTTGTTGTAGTCGTAGTCAAGGAGGGGGTAGAGCGGGTGCCACCTCGGAGGATGAGCTTCCTCCATCCTATTTCAGACTATAAAAAAAAGAGTTAGTGCAAATAATATTAATAACTAAACATTGCAACATACATTTAGACAACAGGAATAACAACATATGTTACAACAAAATATAATGGCATCAACAATACAAATAAGAACAGGTATACTAGGTTATCTTAACAAACTAATATGGACAGACCTGTTGTCCAGGTCTTCTATGCCTGCTAGCCTTGTGACCCAGTTGCTTGCAAACCGAGCACAAATTCCTGCCACGTGTCTCGTTGAAGTCTCCCCCTCCGTACATGTCATCGTCGTACCCTTTCATAGCATCCATATCCCCCTTGAGATGGTTCTTCTTCCTTCTACCCTTGCCAAACTTCTGCAGGGCCGGATTGGGCGCGTAGTCAGGTCCATGATATGAGGGCCACTGTGACGGGTCGAGGTAAGGCTCGAAGCTCTTCTCCCATACCCGAACAGTGTTCGAACGGAGGTACAAAGGAGACATATATGGCAAAGCCAGGTAGTCATATCCGCGCATCCTGCAGGCCGTGATCATGTGAGAGCAAGGGGCATGCATGATCTGAGGGATGTTGCAACTGCACTCAACTTTGTCTAAATCGACATGGTAGTTCCTCCCACCATAACGCTCCCCGCCCATGCTTGTGCCACCCAACCCCCGTACACTGTAGATATGCCTGTGAGGTCCGTATGGCTCGCCAATCTGCTGCTTGGCCAATTCCTCTCCCTCCTTAATAAAATGAGTGGTTGCCTTTCCCCACACCCCAACCTCCCTTATATTCCTCTGCGTGAGCTCCCACCTTTTCACAAAACATTCGTTGCACTTCATGAAAGAGAACTCAACAATCTCAGACACTGGCAACGAGCGAACTCCGGTGAACACATGGTTGAAAGACTCGGACGAGTTGGTGGTCATTATGCCGTACCTGAATCCACCCTCGTCGTATGCTAGTGCCCACTTTTCCTTCTATTCCATCTGGTCCTGTAACATGTCTTGGCGGCTTGGTTCATCACTTTGTCTAGTTCTCTCATTTTCTCCTTGAACTGGCACTCTATACACACACACAACAGAGAGCCTTAACCATGTCACTAACCTCCTTCTTCCTCTGATGCTGCTAGAAATTAGTTACAAAATGACGCATGCACCATCTATGCACCAAAGGCGGGAACCCTTCGATATCTTCACCAGCGGCGTGGAGAATCCCTGCGTGCCGGTCCGAGATCAAACATATAGTGCGTGATGCCCCCAAGCACTTGGGTGTGTAGAAGCCGCATGAACCATGACCACGACGAATTGTTCTCTCCCTCTACCAAAGCAAAAGTCATTGGTACTATCTGGTCCTCCGGATCAACCGCTGCAGCCATCATCAAAGTGCCCATGTACTTTTCCGTTAAGAAAGTGCCATCAACAAGTACCACTGGCCTACAGAACTGAAAAGCATGCTCCATCTGATCAAATGACCAGAAAACACTGTGTAGCACATGCCTCACCGGGTTTTGCAAAGACATCCCACCGGTGTCCATAAACCATTTTATGCCATGGTTGTAGGAATTCTTTGCAGACAGTATTCGGGGAACCCGGTTGTACGCCTCCTCCCAACTACCCCATCGGTTCGCCAGTGCAATTTTCTTTGCGCGCCAAGCCTTGCCATACTTCACATGGTACTTTACAAGCTCATATATGAACTGCTGTAAATAAGATACCGAGACATCATTGTCCTTGTCAATGAGCCCCAATATACTATGGGCAAGATAACGTGCAGTGAGCTGCGGATGATATTCCTTCCCCTTGTTATCCAAGCATAAATGGGGTTGGACCAATTTACTTATCCTCCATTTGCCATCACTCGCTTTCTTCCTTGTAGTAAGCCTCCACTAACATGGAAAACCTACTTTGCAGGTAATGTGGTACCTCAAGTTCTTGTCAGAATGAGTCACCAAGTATGGCCTATGGTGGTACACAGCATAATCCTGAAGAAAGAGCTTCATCTCTGACATTGTATTGAATATCATGCCCTTCTAAAGGATTACATGCTCATGGTTATACAGTGATTCTGCACACATCTGCAGACCTGTGTCACAAACTGCCATATGTACCATGTTGATATCCCTGTAGTTCGGACCACCACTTAAAGGTACACCGCCCTGGCTGAGTTGCATGAGTTCTGCCTCTATGTAAGGGGGTGGTGCAACATAATGCTGTGCTTCGCTGATCCTACCCCACGAATCAAAATACGGCGCACCACCCTCTAGCAAATCATGGACCAGCCTGCCCTGAGTCGGCATGGCATGAAGCACTGAAAGTGGAACATCGGACGTTGTAGCATGAACCGGCGTCGCATGGGTAGCTCTATCATCATCGTCGTCGTCGTCGTCATTGTCGTCGTCGTCGTCGTCATGACCGAACCGGTTCTCTTCCACCTGCTCCTGCTCTTCACGTTCGAACTCCCTCACATCGAAGTCGTTGCTTATATAACCGACTGGATGTGAATGCAACTGCTCCTGCGTCAATTGACCATCCATATACAACTGACTGGATGTGAATGGAACTGCTTCTTCGTCACCTCCAACATCGTCATGATGATCATCCTCCAACCTATACCCATTCTCCACAACCACCTCAGCAATGGGTGAGTTCGAGCCTGCGAGGACCCTAGTGTAGCGGGACCAATGAGCAGGGTCGCGCAAAGGCATCAGGACATATTTTGCCCGAGTCTTCCCACTGTCAAATCTCCCCTTAATTGTGAAATCACCGCCAAACTTTGCGTTCAAACGCACACAAAGGTCATTGAAGCTCGACAGTTCATCAAACCATTCCAACTCCTCTTCCATATCCTCAAACTCATCATCTTTCTTTCTAACAATTCCTCCAAAATAAACTCAGACACAACAATCCATCTGAAAACCATTCGAGCATACTTCATCAAGTCATCCAAACAAACTAACTATACTAAGTTTATTAACTATACTATACTAACTAAACTAACTAAAGTAACTACTTATACCACCTATACTAACTTCACTAATCTAAACTAAATATACTAACTATTCTAACTATTTATAATACCTATACTAACTATACTAATCATACTAACTAAAATAACTATTGATAATATATATACTAGCTATGCTAACTTTACCAATGATACCAACTAAACTAACTATTTATACTAACTAAATAAACTAAACAAACTAATCTAACTACAATAAAAATACATCAAAAATTCAAAAAAAATAGGGAAACGGGATTACGTTAGCTCGGGCGCGGGAGGGCTGCTATCGGGGCCGAAGTGCCGGGGAGGGGGGGCTCTCGGCGCCCTGGCTCGGGCGCATGTGGAGGGCGCAGCCGTGGGGGCGCTGGGCACTGATCTCCGCGGCGGGGGGGGGGGGGGGGCGCGGACGCTCCTATCCGGCTCGGCCACCCGGGGGGGCTTGGGCGCCCGTCGTCCGCGGCCAGGGGCGGGGGTGCGGTGGGCGCGTCCGCGGAGGGGGGGGCTGCTGTCCGGCTGCGCGCGTCCGCGGGGAGGGGTGCGGTGGACGGGGATGGACGAACAACAGGCCGTGACATATAAACGCAAGGACAGAGGAGGCCTCTGCCGCTCCCCTTGCCGCTCCTTGATCTAAGGAGCGGCAGGCTTGCCGCTCCTCCAAGGGGGGCGGCAGTCCCGTGCCCGCTTTTCGCCACTGCCACGTCAGCATTATTGCCGCTCCTCCACATGGGGAGCGGCAAAGTTGAAATGCCGCTCCCTCGCGTGGGGAGCGGCCAAAAGTGTTAGCTATAAAAAAAGGTTTCAGAGCTAAAATTAAAAATAGCTTTTAAAAAGTGTTAAAAATAAATAAAATCCATTTCTAAGGCTTTCATCTGTTATATTACCATAGCTTGCGTGTCAACTAAGTAAAGGTGATGAGTATTGAACAAAAGTCGATTATAAACAGCTGGCGAAATTGGCTCTTGAATGGCCTTGGAGAAAATACAATGTCAAAGAGTGCACATGGGTAACGTTATTTCTCTTCTTCTGTTCCTTGCATCTTTTGTCTAAATACCATATTACTAAGATGCCCCTTTTCAATTCCAGATTCTCATGCCACTTTAAACGGTTACAGGAGGCGGTATTTAGAATCTGTTTGTTCTAGACATTTCTACGAGAACTCTCCACATAGTAGACCCAAATCCTAAAGCTGAAATTTACAAGACTCAACCACTAAAAAAGTATACATCCAGAATTAAACGGGTTTCCACTGTCCTATATGAAGTCACGAAAGTATCATGCCCTTGGTGGCAAGATGATTTAATTCTATTTGATCATAGAATTGTAGAAGTCGATCAATTTAAGTTAAATGGGTAACTACTTTTACAATGGAAACTCCTCCTTTTTATATTCTACCATTTAATGCTTCCTCAGGGACTTATCTGGTTTTAATGTTCTACTTGCCATGCTTGCGTGGAATGACAAAATGATAGAAACATCCATTTGCAATAATGTGAGTATTGTCCTTTGTATATAATTTTTCTTTTTTCACCTACATACATTTCTTTTAACTATATATGTGTATAAAAATCTGGCAGGGTAACTATGAAGTGAGGAAGCACATCTTGCTACACCTACTCACATACATAGAGAATCAAAACGTAGCCAACGTACCTAAAGGTGTACCAGATTACCTTCAACATTATATTAGTCTCACGAACAAAAATCAATGAATTATTGTTTATTTTTTTCTTTGTCTGGGTGACGTTAATGACAGCATACTGGTTTCTTTATTTTGAATAAATTAGTTTAAAATTATGTGTTTTAATGTTAATTATTTATGATGATATTAGATTCTACATATATTTTGTCATGTGTGATTATTCGTCGTGAGATATCTTACCCGTAGGGACGCACGGATAATGAATGATTCGCAAGTAAACTCTGTGTGAAGCCATATGTCCGTGTATGTACTACACTACTACGTGTAGGCAAAATCGCCTTAGTGACACGGACGCAAGACGCATGACGCATCACAGTCCCCGGCGCGGCGACGACCGACGCCCGGCGTGAGGTCGTGCACAGCGCCATCGCAGTCCCGATCCGACGGTGACCGCTACAGCCTACAGCGTGTTGAGCGAGTCATCACCTTCTGGACTATGGAGCGGGCTCGCATATCCGAACAAACTGCCGCCTACGGGAAGGAGGATTGGCACACTGTCGGGCGACGACTCATCAGACACAGTCATCAGGACATCATTACACCAACGACGCTCTGCTCAGTCGTCAGGAAAACTACGTGACGACGGTGGTGACCCTGTGGACTCGGTCAGTCATGAGAGCGAGTCTTCAATAGTTCCGTTCCATCACTAGCAGAGTAGCAAGAGTATTGTTCTGTTCGTACGAGGTTGCCGCGTATGGGGAGCGCGTGTCTAGAATTGTAGGATTATATTTTAGACCACACGTTATGATTTTTTGAACAAAATAAAATATTGGAAACCTCGTCTCTTCTGGCAATCACAATTATATTCTCTAATACAAAGTTTGATACGTCTGGACAGGGTGTTGGTGTCCGTCGACGGGGACGAGCTCTTCCCCAACTCTCTCCTGCGCAGCCTAGGCTCCGACGTTTCCGATCACTGCCCTCTGCTTCTGAGCACCAATCTAAAGAGTGCTTTTAAGGCGAGGTTCCACTTCGAGATCTTCTGGCCAAGGTTCGACGACTACGAACAGGCAGTTCTCTTCGCCTGGCTTAGACCGCAGTCCGTGCTACCGCCTATGTATCGGCTCGACCGCATGCTGTGAGCTTGGTCAAGGAGCTGCAGAGGTGGTCTTCCACCAAGATTGGCGTGATTAAGGAGCAGCTCCTAATCGCACGAGAGCTTGTGTACTGCCTGGACCTTGCGCTAGAATCGCGCGGGATCTCGGAAGCGGAAGCTGAACTACGCAGGAGGATGAAGATGAGGTGCCTCGGCTTGTCGTCTCTCGAACGCACCATGGCCAGGCAACGTTCCAGGATCCGACACCTCAGCGAGGGTGATGCGAACACAGCATATTTCCACCTTATCGCCAGGGGGAGGAGGCGTAGGAGTGCCATCACGTCCTTGACCGTTGACGGGCACACGGTCTCGGACCATGAAGGCATGGAACAGGCGATGTACGACCACTTCAGCCGCATCTTCGGAACGGCAGTGCACTCTGGCATGACCCTCAACTTCGACTCACTTGTTGTACCCTCGCTATCGCTTGAGGAGCTCAATGCAAACATCACGGAGGACGAGACCAGGAGAGCCATCAAGAGTTGCCGGCTGATAGAGCGCCCAGGCCAGACGGTTTCACAGGCGCGTTCTACAAGGCATCATGGACGGCTATACGTGTCGAGGTCATGGAAGCTATCGAGGCCTTCAACAGTGGCGATCACCGAGGCCTTGAACGACTCAACAACGCACTTATCGTGCTTCTTCCGAAGAAGGTCGGGGCGTCCTGCCCAACTGACTTCAGGCTCATAACGATGATCCACAGTTTCGCCAAGCTGATCTCCAAGATCCTCGCGTTGCGCCTCGCCCCACGGATGGACGAGCTTGTCGATAAGAATCAGAATGCGTTCATCCGCAACAGAACCATCCAGGACAACTTCAAGTATGTCCAGCACGCTGCGGTCAAGATCCGGAAGAAGAAGACTCTCATGCTATTGCTCAAATTGGACATCTCAAAGGCCTTTGACACCCTGTCCTGGCCGTTCCTAATTGAGCTCATGCAAGCTAGGGGTTTGGGCTGGGATGGTGCAGGTGGATTGAGGCCTTACTGTCCACAGCCTCCTCACGGATTATTTTAAACGGACAGCAGGGACCATCGATCAAGCATTTCAGAGGAGTTCGCCAGGGTGATTCTCTCTCGCCCTTGCTCTTCATCTTGGCAATGGATGTCCTGCACAGGCTGATTGAGAAAGCTTGCGCGGATGGAGTTCTTCAGCCGATCGGGCCACAGCAAATCCGGTTTCAATGCAGCTTATATGCCGATGATGTGATCATGTTCATCCGGCCCTCGGTGCAGGATGCAGTGGTAGTCAAGGAGATCCTAGCAATCTTTGGAGAGGCCACGGGTCTTCAGACCAACCTTGCCAAATGCTCTGTCACGCCCATCTACGGGGCTGACCATGTGCTGGACGAGATCGTGAACATCCTCAGCTGCCATGTCCAGCACTTTCCCATCCGCTACCTAGGCCTGCCTCTCAGTACAAAAAAAATCCCAAAGCCACAAGTCCAATCCCTGGTGGAGTCTGTGGCGCGCAAGTTGCCACCATGTCACGGTTCACTCATGGCGCGAAGTGGTCGGCTCGTGTGGATCAAATCGGTCCTCAGGGCGGTGCCCATCTACTCCATGATGGCTGACAGCCTACCACCATGGGCAAGGAAGGAGATTGATGCAATATGCCGAAAATTCTTCTGGGTCGGCAAGGACGAATCGGTGCGTGGCCGATGGCTGGTCATCTGGGAGACTGCATGCAGGCCTAAGGAGTTGGGCGGGCTGGGGATTGTGGACCTCAAACTCGCAGGTTACGCTCTCCAGGCACGATGGTTGTGGCTTCAAAAAACGGACAGCCAGCGTGCATGGAGCCAGCTACCGATCAAGGTTGACCCGCAGGTGTACGCATTCTTCCGTGCCTCCACCTTCACGATCGTCGGGGATGGGAGAAAGGTGTTATTCTGGGAGGACCGCTGGATTGATGGCGAGACGCCGAGAGACATTGCGCCGAACCTATTCTTGATGGTGCCAGCTAGGACAAGGGCTCAAATGTCCGTCCTCCAAGGGCTCACCGACAGGAACTGGACGCGCAGCTTCTCGGGGGGCTCAACACGACAACAGCAACGGAGTATCTCGACCTTTGGAATGCCACAACCCAGTTTCAGCTTCATGACTGGCCAGACCAGACGATATGGCGATGGACTCCCGATGGGTCCTATTCCGCCAAGTCCGCCTACACCACGATGCACACCGGAGCCATTCATTTTCGTGGCCACTCCCTAATCTGGAAGACCTGGGCACCCATGAAGGTCAAGATCTTCCTTTGGCTAGCACTCAAAAGGCGCCACTGGACAAACAACCGGCGGGCTAGACATGGGCTCGTGGCAAGAGAGGAGTGCTATCTGTGCGATCAGGCGCCTGAAACTATTGACCATCTCCTGACACGCTGCCCGTACTTGAGGGAGGTTTGGTTCTTCATGTGTAGTGCCTTGGGACGCCCACTACCGCCAGCCTCAACGACTGTGCGGTCATGGTGGATGCGAATGCGGGCCGGACTACAAACCAGCCAAAGGAAGGGCCTTGACTCACTCTTCGCGTTGGTGTCCTGGCAGCTGTGGAAGGAACGCAACGCCCGCTGTTTTAGGAAATCCGCATCTCCGGTTGCCGAGTTACTGCAGGTCATCAAGGCTCAGGCGGAGCTGTGGGTGCAGGCCGGGGCGAAACACTTAGGGAGTATTGCGTCGGGAGGGTAGGCCACTACCTGCCGAGTTCATGGGAGTTGCTGTAACAATGTAGCGATTCTTGTCCCGGTTTCGACTATTCTTTGTACTTGCATATTGCTTACTCCTTTCTTAATGCAATGATATGCACTCGTGCATATTCGATAAAAAAATACAAAGTTTGATGGCTATCAATAGCTATATTTTGGACTAGTATAGGTTGGCCGTTCAACCGTGCTGCTGGTTAGAAGAACCTATATGTTCGTCCATGCATGTTGATTTTTGTCATAAATTTATACTTTATCTAATTGTATTTTATCACTATTATTTTTAAAATTTTAAAAAGATTTAACTTAAATATTTTTACATGAATATATAACTAAAATTTAATTGTATATTATCACTATTGTTTTTTATTTTTAAAAAAAGATGTAATTTAAATATTTTTACATGAATTAAAATATTTTTATTTTTATGCAAAGATATAATTTCAATCTTTGCTTACCATAATAATATTTTTATTCCTCTAGCCTCTAATGTTTTCATCACTTTGCTCTACTGTATATATTTATTATAGCGTAGTTGGCTTGCACTTATTCTTCTACTTTTTTGCAATTCCAACTAAACTGAAAGATTGAGCTGAAGAACTTGAGATTGACAAAGTCACCGCAAGATCTTGCTATCACATACACGTCTATGTCTATAGTGGGAGTATTTTGGGAGTTTGGGTTAAACCTTACTATAACAAACGTGGTAGGGTGAGTGTGTTCATATGTGTAGGGTGATTGTACGTGTATGTATGAGCGTCTATGACTATAGTGGGTTTTGTAATAAATAAAAAAAACACAGAGGGAATAAACAACATTTGGTCTACCTCAATCATACTGATCGAATTGGCAGTTGGAAAGGACGAGGAAGCCACGGGCCAGTGCGCCCGGCCGGCGGCCGCCTATAAATCCCATGCAACCTCCGTTCCAACGCGCGCCATCACTTTCGATTCGACCAGCCTCGATCGAACGAAATAACTACCCGCAGCCAGCTGCCACGCTTTGGAAAGACGCACGCAACAAACAACAGCTTGAATTTGAAGCCAAGCTGCCGGGAGAGAGAGTCGTGTGTATCATTCATTCATCGATGGCGAGGCTTTGGCTGGTCCTGTCTGTCGCCGTCGTCGTGTCCGCGGCGCTCCTGCCGCCGTCTGCCGTCGCGCAGCTGAGGACGGACTACTACGCCAGCACCTGCCCCAACCTCGAGGCCATCGTCCGGGGCTCCGTCAGGCAGTCCATGGCGCAGTCCCAGATCGCCGCGCCCGCCGCGCTCAGGCTCTTCTTCCACGACTGCGCCGTCATGGTACGCCCAGGCTCCTAGGTCCTCGCTAGCAGCGCATGCAGCCGATCGGCGAGCTCAATCGCCGTGTGCGCCTGCGCCATCCACTGATCAACCGAGCGTCGTCTGGATAATGCGCTGTGACTGTGATGCAGGGCTGCGACGCGTCGATCATGATCGTGAACTCGAACGGCGACGACGAGTGGAGGAACACCGCCAACCAGTCGCTCAAGCCGGATGGGTTCCAGGCCATTCTGAGCGCCAAGGCCGCCGTGGACAGCAACCAGCAGTGCCAGTACAAGGTGTCGTGCGCGGACATCATGGCCCTCGCTGCCAGAGAAGCCGTCTACCTGGTACGTGCTATTCGTCAGCCTCCATGCTGTCAGTCGTTTCTACTTGGTCGTCCATCTGAAAGAATAAAATCTTGTCATCACTCATCAGTTACATATATGCATGCAACTAACTCTAACCTTCTGCATGCATCGGTTGCAGAGTGGCGGGCCGTACTACCAGGTGGAGCTCGGCCGATTCGACGGCAGGGTGTCGACCAGGGACAGCGTCCGGCTGCCGGGCGTCAACTTCACCCTGGACCAGCTCAATGCCTTCTTCTCCGGCCTTGGCTTCTCCCAGGCCGAAATGATCGCCCTCCTAGGTAAACGGCCGGCACCGCCGGCTCCTCATCCATCGTCTCACTTAGCTCGTCTCGGAATTGCCAGCCTGCTAACCGACCCTGATGACCTTGCACGCCCGCACTCCAATTCGACCAGGTGCGCACACGCTCGGCGCGGCGGACTGCCCCTTCTTCCAGTACAGGATCGGCAGCGACCCGAGCATGGACCAGGGCCTGGCGTCGCAGCTGCGCGGCACCTGCGGTTCCAACCCCAGCGGCGGCTTCGCGTTCCTCGACCCCACGCCGGGGAGCTTCGACAGCGCCTTCTACCGGAACCTGCAGGGAGGCAGGGGGCTCCTGGGCACCGACCAGGTGCTGTACAGCGACCAGAGATCCCGCGGCGCGGTCAACAACTACGCGTCCAACCAGGGCGCCTTCTTCGCTGACTTCGTGGCGGCGATCACCAAGCTCGGCAGGATCGGTGCCAAGACGGCGGCCACCGGCGAGATACGCCGCGACTGCCGGTTCCCTAACTAGGTAGCGAGCAGCTGTATAGTCGGTTATTACTTATTAGCCTTGCTGGCCGAACCACATCATGATACATAAGTATATATACCGTATATTACAGTATATACTATATATAGGAGTATATATAAGTTTATATATGATGGCTGTAATTATAATAAGTTGATGGCGTTGATTCAGTGGCCTCATGTCATTGGCGGTATCGCACGATAGCTTTTGTCCCAAAGAATTTTTTCTGAGATATATTGGCTGCTTAAAAATTTTGGCTACTTTGAAGAATCTGCTATCTAAGAGTGTGTTCAAATGGATTGAGATAAAATAAACTAAATCTCACTCTAATCCACTTCAACGTATATGGATTAAAATGGACACAGGTGCATGCAAACAAGTCCAAAAGATGTTGGGTATCAAGCATCCCGCAATCCTTTCTGCAAGGAGAGTGTACGTCCCAACCTCCAAGTATCTAAAAACATTGAATTCCCTAGAGCTGATCAGTTGTGGATGATGGATACAAATTAAAGTCACAACTAAACCAATAGAGCTCTGTAAGGCTCGATTCATGGTGGAGACATAGAGACATAATGGAAAAAAAACACACTAGTGAAAATCAGGATTTAGAAGCTGAGAAAATGATGCACCAAAACGAAAGTATGGCAGAGGCCCTACCTTGCAATAGCATTGAGTGCTCCACTAGAGCTTATGATGCCTTGCATTCTTTAGACCTTTTTTTGAATTTGGTCTAATAATTTTACCATTTTCTACGTCACAAAAAAAGAGAGAAGTTTTAAGTCTTCGTGATGCTGCAAGGTGACCAAGTCAAGTCAATAGTCATTCATGTGTGTTAGAAAATAGTATGTAACGTGTGGTGTGAATGAGTCATGTATGTAAATAGGGGTGTGCATGAGTCTAGATGAGTGTGTGCGTAAGTATAGCCATCTAGATATATGGGTCACCTTGTATATTGAGTCTTGTACATGCATGCCACGGTGGGGGCTATTCCCACCCATATAACACGAACCGTGAGGCGAGGCAAAGGCATCACGTTAACCTCCATTAAATTTTACATGGTATCAAAGAGCTAGTTCCCCACGGAAAGTTTCTTCATGGCGTTCGCATTGTCCTCCTCCTCCTCCTCCACCATGATTCCATTCACTTTCCTTCCCACCAACGAACACTCAACCACACAAATTTTCAATCCTGGAGGGCTCAAGTCCTCTCCGCTCTGAATGGAGCGCAGATGGGCTCCTTCATTGCTCCTGGCGTACAACCACCGCCGGCCACCATCATGCCGACGGGCACCAAGACCGACGGCACACCCAAGGATCTCGAGGCCAACCCGGACTATGCGTCTTGGGTGGCAAAGGACCAGACGGTCCTCAACTATCTTCTGACGAACATGTCCAAGGAAATCCTTGGGCATGTCAACACGCATGTCACCGCGTCGAGTGCCTGGGCGGCGATCCAAAACCTCTTCGCCTCCCAGTCACGTGCCAAGATCATCAGCACCCGCATGGCTTTAGCCAACTCCTCCAAAGGTACATCGTCCATCAATGATTATTTTACCAAGATTAAGAGGCTGTCAGATTCTATGGCAGCAGCAGGACGTCCACTTGAGGATGAGGAAATCGTTTCCTACATCCTCAATGGTCTGGACATGGAATTTGATTCTATTGTCTCCTCAGTGGCGGCGAGGGTAGAACCCATCACCGTCAATGAGCTCTTCACCCAGTGCATCGCGCATGAGCAGCGCATTGAGATGTGCAGTGGTGGTCATCAATCATCCGTGAACATGGTGGCCCAAGGTGGTCGTCATGGTGGCCCATCTCCTCGCGGTGGTCGCCACAATGGAGGCCGGAGCGGTCAAGGCTGCAACGGTGGCCGTGGCAGTGGTGCGCGCAACAGCTCCTTCCAGCAGGGTCTTTTCTGCCAAATTTGTGGCAAAGAGGGTCATCCCGGTTGGAAGTGCTACAACAGGTACGACTCCTACTTAGGGGGTCATCCACCACACCAACAACATCACAAGTTTGTCTCCTCTGCAACAACCGGCTACGGGGTGGACACAAACTGGTATATGGATACCGGTGCTACAGATCACATCACCAGAGATCTAGAAAAGCTTACGGTGCGCGACAAGTACTACAGTGGTGATCAGGTGCACACCGCCAGTGGATCAGGTATGGAAATCAATCACATCGGTCATAGTGTTTTGAATTCCCCTCCAAATGATCTTCATCTTCGAAACATTTTGCATGTGCCCCAAGCCAACAAGAATCTTTTATCTGTTAATCGTATTACTCGTGATAATAATGTTTTTCTAGAATTTCATCCCAATCAATTTTTTGTTAAGGATCAGGGAACGAAGGAAATCCTTCTTCAGGGCAAGAGTGAGCGTGGCCTCTATCCTATCAAGCCTTCAAATAAGATGGCATTTGGTGCCATCAAGCCTTCGATGACCGTGTGGCATCACCGCCTTGGCCATGCATCTCTTCCTATTGTTCATCGTGTTCTAGATCGTCATCAACTTCCGTTTGTTCAAGAGCCAAATAAACACACTATTTGTGATGCTTGTCAACAAGGAAAAAGCCATCAACTGCCATACCCAAAGTCAAATAGTGTGTCTAGCAATCCTCTTGATCTTATTTTTTTTTGATGTATGGGGCCCTGCTCCAAATTCTGTTGGTCGTTACAAATACTATCTAAGTTTCATTGATGATTTTAGTAAACATTCATGGATTTATTTGTTACGAAATAAATCAGAAGTCTTTCAGTATTTTCATGACTTCCAAAACCTTGTTGAACGTCAATTTAATTGTAAGATCAAGGCGGTACAAACCGATTGGGGCGAGGAGTATCAGTCCTTGAGTCCTTTCTTCCAACGCTTGGGCATTGCACACCATGTTTCATGTCCATACGCTCATCAGCAAAATGGATCCGCTAAAAGAAAACATAGACATATTGTCGAAGTAGACCTCTCCTTACTAGCTCATGCCTCAATGCCATTAAAATTTTGGGATGAGGCATTCTGAATAGTTGTTTTTTTAATCAATCGCCTTCCTTCCAAGGTGATCAACTATGACACACCATTTGATCGACTCCATAACCAGCCACCCAATTATTCTTTTCTACGCACTTTTGGTTGTGCATGCTGGCCTAATTTGAGGCCATATAATTCACATAAACTTGAATTTAGATCTAAGCAATGTGTTTTCCTTGGTTACAGTGATCATCACAAGGGATTCAATGTCTCGAACCCAATACCGGTCGCGTATACATCTCTCGAGACGTTGTCTTCGGTGAGCATGTTTTCCCTTCTCAAAACACCACCCCAACGCTGGTTCTCAACTTCGTGCTGAACTCCATCTATTGCCTGACATTCTTCTTAATCCTTCCCCTTCTTCGTCCACATCCGGGGATAACTCAGCACATGATCAATGTACTGATTTCCCATTACCTACTAATGCTTCACGAAGTTTGCCTAGTGATGAATTATAGGGTGCTGAAAATTTGATCGAGTCTGGTGAAAATTTGGGCGAAAATCGCGGCTCAACATGCCCTTATTTCATATGTGCCTGCTCGGGCGGCAGCACAGCGACCGGAGATGATCCGCCTGCGATGGTCCCGAGCGCATCGCTCTCGGGATCAGGGCTGGCTTCGACGCAGACTTCGTTTGCCGTGGATCCGCGCGTGTTGGCAGCTTCTCCGATCCCTGTGCCCAGATCCTCTGCATCACCACACCACCCGTCCACTCTCCCACCCAGCATACAGTGCCCCAGACGGATTCGGCTACCCCAAATTTGCTGACGCGGGCGGGATCTACCGTGCAACGTGCTAAATCCACTGCGGCAGCTGCCCCTGGTGGCGAATTTGTTGCCTCCACCGATGCTACTACATCTACCACATCGGTTCTCCATGATTCACTACCACTTCGACCCACTACCTGATCTCAACATGGTATTGTCAAGCGTAAAACATACACCGTTGTACGTTGGTGTAATCTTGCCACAACTGGGGAACCAACTACACTTGGTGAGGCATTAAGTAACAAAGATTGGATTGCAGCTATGGATGAAGAACATCGTGCACTCATTCAAAGTGGAACATGGCATCTAGTCCCATGACCTCAAGACAAGAATGTCATTGATTGCAAATGGGTTTACAAGATCAAACAGAAATCTGATGGTACAATTGAAAGATACAAGGCTCGATTGGTTGCTAAAGGTTACAAGCAAAGGTATGGTGTGGATTATGAGGACACTTTTAGTCCTGTTGTCAAGGCGGCTACTATTCGGCTTATTCTATCAGTGGCAGTGTCAAAAGGCTGGTCACTTCGGCAGTTGGATGTGAAAAATGCTTTCCTTCATGGTGTACTTCAGGAGGAAGTGTATATGCATCAACCACCGGGCTATATTGATTCCAAACACCCAGGGTATGTCTGCAAACTTGACAAGGCAATATATGACCTTAAGCAAGCTCCAAGGGCTTGGCATGCTCGGCTATGTGGCAAACTTGAAACATTGGGTTTTGTCCCGTCAAAAGGAGATGCTTCTCTCTTCTACTACACCGAGGGACATTATACCATGTTTGTTTTGGTCTATGTGGATGACATTATTGTAGCCAGTTCCTCACCACAAGCGACCAATGCTCTTCTTGTTGATCTTCAATGCGACTTTGCAATAAAAGATCTCGGTGACCTTCACTACTTCTTGGGCATCGAAGTCAAGAGAGGACCACATAAGTTGATTCTCACCCAAGAAAGGTATGCTAGAGATGTGCTCAAAAGATCAGGTATGGAAAAATGCAAATCAATTGATACACCATTGTCTAGTTCTGATAAGTTGAGTATTGAAGATGGTGATAAACTTGGACATGAAGATGCTACAAGATATAGAAGTGTAGTAGGAGCATTGCAATACTTGACACTGACTAGACCAGACATCTCATTTTCTGTGAACAAAGTCTGTCAATTCTTACACTCACCCACCACAGTACACTGGAGCGCCGTGAAACGGATCCTGAGGTATATACAAGGAACCATCAAACTTGGCCTACAAATAGGGAAAACACAATCTATGCTAGTCAGTGCTTTCTCAGATGCAGATTGGGCTGGCTGTGTCGATGATCGAAGGTCTACTGGTGGTTTTGCTGTATTTCTTGGTGGAAACCTGATTTCTTGGACAGCTAGAAAACAACCAACAGTGTCCCACTCGAGCACAGAGGCAGAATATAAGGCTCTAGCTAATGCAACCGTAGAGGTACTATGGATACAGAAACTCTTGATAGAACTTGGGATTCATCATCCCTCTAGAGCTTGATTATGGTGTGATAATCTTGGAGCAACCTATCTTTCTACTAATCCCGTGTTTCATGCAAGAACAAAGCATATAGAAATAGATTTTCATTTTATTCATGAACGAGTTGCTCAAAAACTACTAGAAGTACGGTTTATCTCTACAGGAGATCAACTAGTTGATGGATTTACAAAAGCACTCCCAGTTATCAAGTTGAGAAAATTCAGAGACAATCTCAACCTTCGAAGTGGTTGAAATTGAGGGAGGATGTTAGAAAATAGTATGTAACATGTGGTGTGAATGAGTCATGTATGTAACGAGTGGTGTGCATGAGTCTAGATGAGTGTGCGCGTAAGTATAGCCATCTAGATATATGGATCACCTTGTATACTGAGTCTTGTACATGCATGTCACGGTGGGGGCTATTCCCACCCATATAACACGAACCGTGAGCCAAGGCAAAGGCATCACGTTAACCTCCATTAAATTTTACAATGTGTACCGCTCTCTCAAGTTGGTGTAGAAGAACAAGCTCGTCAACTTTACCATGATTTCTATTAGATGGAGAAAATAAAAATATAAATGTCTACCTAGCTTTTTGAGTAAAGACTAGGCCTAATATCCACATAATTGGGAGAGTGCGCCACTAATCTTGTTGAACAAACTATGGAACATTGTCCAAACAACTAACAACTTTACCCCACTGCTTGCTCAACCCTAAGCCAACTTTGATCGAAAACGATCCAACTAGAAAATCAACTACACTGGCATCTAGCTAACAACTAAAGCAACTATGAACAACTCAACCTAAGAACCAAACTAGAAACAACTTCTTGGAGCTGAAAAACCTAGCAATGCCTTCAAGAAGGAAACGACGCCAAAGACGTTGACAAGCTAACCCGTCATGGAAAAGTTTTCACCAGTAATTCCAGCATGGTAGGAGAAGATGTATGAAGAGGACGCCTCCAAGAAACGTTGCCGTACAGGCTTTCACCCTGACCTCGGCAACCTAAGAGAGACTATACTAGTAAAGCGGCTACGATAGAATCAGTGTCTTAGGAATGTAGTTTGTACTACAATCCTCGTACCAACGCCCAGAGGCACAACTAGTGAGTAATCCCTGTAAACTACCTGCGTCAATGATTTAATTGGTGATTTATCAATTGCTCCATCTGTCCTAAAATATAAATCACGGTTTAATTCGATAATTACTCTATCTTCAATATCACACTTTAACCGATAATTTATCTTATAATACATTGTTTCTAACCATAAAAGTTTGATCATTAAAAAAATTCTAAATACAAGATCACACTTTAACTAATAATTTATCTTACAATATACTATTTCTGACAACAAAAGCTTGATCATTAAAGAATATTTCTAAATACAACTCCGTTGTAAGTACCTTTTTAGTACAAATTTTTTGTTTGATTAGATTAATTACTAGTCAAAGTTTAAATTTAAAACACATACATTCTTATATTTTAGGGCATGTATGCTAGTCGCTTAGGTCTTGTTTGGTGTCGCTTCGGCTCTAGCTTTGGCTCCGGCTGAGCCGGGGCCACACCAAATGGTCGAACGTGACGAGTGCGTCTGAGACGATGGAAGAGGAGCTCGGGCTCCGGCTTCTGTGGTGTTGAAGCGGAGCCGGAGCCAGAGCAGCACCAAACATGGCCTTAATTAGTGGTGAGAGTAAAGATATGGTCACTAGCTACCTCACTTCACCAATATCCATCCAGGTTAAACACATTATCCGAGATAGATGATGCTCATTAGCTGCTAGACTTCACTTCACTGTTTTTCTTCTACCCGAAAACCATATCAAACCTTAATCTACGGAGCCAGTTGTCAAAGGCAGATGATCAAAGCCAGCACCATCTGCTTTTGCCGTGGACAATGCTGATACGTTTCCCGGTTGCACGTGGACTCGGTACACCGTTCCACCGGTGCCGATCGTTATGTGCCACCAGTCACCAGTCATCACGCACCATTAGCACTAGACGCGCGGTGCGGCATCATCTTCACCACCACCACCACCACCACCGTGTTATGTTATGTTGCATTCGATCGATCGATATAATGCCTTGCGCCATCGGCATCAGATGATCGATCTCCACTGTTTCCGAACCTAATCTTGCAAGCGCACCCTGCACAATGCGCGCGCTCCACTACACTCGATCGGCTCTCTCCACATGGACATACCAATGGGCTGTCACTGTCAGCTACTCCTCCTAGTGAATGTGTCGCTTCAGTAGTAGTAGTAGTACCGAACTGAACTGCTATCCTTTGCTGTGCTTGTGACTTACTCCGTATTAGACAGCGGATTAAGCAAATGCTAAGCATTCCGTTGTCCAGCCAGGCAGCAACCATTATATCACATCAACAGAAGGTTCACTATATACAAATTTTATTGGTTTATTATTGTGAGAAGAACAAATTTAAAGGATATAGAATACCGTCACCCAATGCAGAGATACACAAGTATATCACACGCTTGTTCAATTCAATCATCACAAAATAATTCAGACGCCTCTGGCTACGCCACGTGCTGACGTGCATGTTCTGGTGGCCTCATTATTGTGATGAAGCTCTAGCTAAACTAACTAAACTTTTATTTCTCTCGAATACGCAAAAGGTTTGCACATATTTATATGAAAATCCAGAAATAGTTGAATACAACAACGTGCTGCCGTCGTAGCTGCGCACTAGGACAAGGACTCGCTTACAGATTAGCAATCACGCTTCTCCTCACCTAGCAAATGTGGACAACCTAAGTTTGCTGCTCCAACCTGGATCCACACTCCAGCGTAGCGGCGTATGGAAACTAACTAAACTTTGTTTTTGAATAACTAACTAGCTAGTTGTGTCCTGTACGTAACAGCACGATCAGCGTGATCCTGCGTTCCTCCAGAGTCCAGCAGTCCAGTCCACTCGCTCGTGCGCAAGTGTTCCATTCCACTTCATGCATCTAATAATTTTTCTGATGGACGCGGTTAACGCGCGACCCGTCGCGCCATTGCGCGAGCGCGCGACCACGCCCGCGATGCCCCCCGCGCCGACCAGCCCTGCTGCTTGCTACTGTGCCAGGCCCTTTCCCTTCTCAGCTTGTGGTCCCAGGCGCAAAAGGCTATCGTGCGATGTCCTCCACTCCAGTCCCCCGTTCATGCAAGCTGACCCAAGTTGACATAAACGAAAAAATAAAATATTTTCTTTGACCTGGTATAACTTATGAATGGTATATTCGTTTTCAATTCCGTCTACACCAGTGTGTTCTACATGACGAGGCAAATAAAACTATACCCCACTTACATATGTTTCGAAGAATTTTATTTTAGTAGGAATTTATGTGTAATATGTGATAGGAGATTTATCAAAGGAGTTACTAACATGTAATACTAAAGTTTTTTTAAATACATGTAATACTAAAGTTGCTACTCCAAAAATATACTAAAGTTGCTACGTAGTATACACAAGCTTAGGACAAAAAGTCAAAAGTAGTTACTGTCATATAATACTAAAGTTGCTAGTCCAAAAATATACTAAACTTGTTACATACTCTCTCCGTCCCAGAAAAAGTGTCGTTTTAGGTTTTTCAGACATCGTATTTGACCGTTCGTCTTATTCAAAAATTTTGTGCAAATTATAAAATAAATAAATCATTATTGAAGTATCTCTAATGATAAAATAAGTCATAACAAAATAAATAATATTTATTAAAAAATTTTAAATAAGACGAACGGTCAAATACGATGTCTAAAAAACCTAAAACGACACTTTTTCTAGGACGGAGGGAGTAGTATACACAAGCTGGAGGTGGGGGGTATCAAAGGTGTTACTACGATGTAATACTATAAATGTACAATTTGGGAGACAAATTATTAAAGTAAGCATTGCATAACTGCCAACTGGGAGGGTGAGTTATTAATCTGCTCCTCTCCGCCGACTTGCTCCTCCTCCCCGTACGTTGGCCGCTCCTCTCCGCACTAAAACACGTGAATGCTGGTATTGACAACCAGAAAAATTAACTAAAATTGACAATAAAAACTGAAAACTAAAGAAGACAAATGAAAATATATTGCAAAAATAACGATGAAGTTGAAATTACCTTGAACTAAACTGAAATTGAAAAATAGAAACCGAAAACCAAAGTAGACAACTTTAAAACTGGAATTACCAGAAAATAAAACTAAAATTGACACCCATGAAAAAATTAAACATAAAACTGAAACTAAAATTACCAGGAACTGATTGATATTGACTACTCTAAAACATGACTTGCTGCCAACTGGGGGCATTTACATAAAGGTTCTAACCCCTAAAGAGAGTAGTGATCCAAACAAGACAAGCTGCAACCTGGAGAGACAAATTATATAAACATTGCATAAGCTGCCAACTAGGGGGCATTTATTATACAACGCATTACAAAAGCCAGAAAACATGACTTGCTGCTAAGTGGGCATTTATTACAAAAGTTAGGAAATATGACTTGCTGCAAACTGAAACTGAAATTGACAAATAAAATCTTGAACTGAAATTGATTAATAGAAACTGAAAAACTATAGTAGACAAAATGAAAAAAAGAATGAAACTAAAATTGACAACCAAAAAATAAAACTGAAATTGAAAAATAGAAAATAAAAATGAAAGTAGACAAAATAAAAAAATAAACAAAAAACAAATATGTAGGAGTTAGGAAGGCATTTGATTCTGAAAGGGTGAGCGAAACAATGAAACTCAAAACTCATTAAACTAAATCTAAAAGAAAAAATATAAAAAAACTAAAATGTACCATTTAGAAAGATATTTGAACCTGAAAGGGAAACTGAAACACAAATACTGAAGAAATGAAACTCATAACTCATTAAACTAAAAGGGAGACTGAAAAAATAAAACTCATAACTTATTAAACTAAAACTAAAAATAATGAAACAAAAAACTAATATATAGGATTTAGAAAGGCATTCGAACCTGAAAGAAAAACTAAAAAATCAAAAGTGAAGAAATGAAACTCATAACTTATTAAACTAAAAGGGTGAATGAAAAAATAAAAGTCATAACTCGTTAAACTGAAACTAAAAGAAAAAAAATGAAACATAAAAAATGTGACTCCAGGTTAAACATATTCTTGCATTACCAGACCACATGGCAGCGTATAAAAAAACATTGTAGCAGTCCCAAACACACGACAAGCTGCCAACTGAAGATACGCTATAACCCTTGGAGACACCTGAATCGAAAACTAGCTACGACCCTTAATCAGTATGGGTGTGGTAGCACTCTGAGTCAGCACACGGATG